>CAJPEV010004943.1:3315-18133 GCA_905338385.1 Darwinula stevensoni
CTAGTGTCAAGTCATAGATATAATGACGTATAAAATATTTTGTATATTTGTCGTCAAAAAAAAATGATAAAATATAAAGTAACTCTAACAGAAGAAGAGAGAAAAGAGTTGGTATCTATAACAAAAGGGGGGAAATATTCTTCTAAAAAAATTATGCATGCCTTAATATTATTAAACTGTGACCAAGGTAAATTTTCAGATAAGGTTAAAAATGAAACCATATCTAAGGTACTAAAAATAAGTATGCGTACAATAGATAGGGTAAAAAAGAAATTTGTAGAGGAGGGATTTGAGGCAGCATTAGAAAATCGTCCTACTACACGTGTGTACAAAAGGAAAGCAGATGGAGATTTTGAGGCTCACTTAGTTACATTAGCTTGTAGTAAAGCCCCTGAGGGATTTTCTAAATGGTCATTACGATTGCTTGCTGACAAAATGGTGGAGTTGAACTATGTAGAAAGCATTTCATATGAAACAGTAAGAAGGGTTTTAAAAAAAACGAATTACAGCCTTGGAAAGTCAAAGGTTGGATAATTCCACCTTTGCAAAATGGTGATTTTGTTGCTAATATGGAACGAGTTTTAGATATTTACAAAAGACCTTACAACAAGGACATACCAGTTGTATGTATGGATGAATCACCAAAACAACTCATTAAAGAAACACGAACCTCAATAAGTATGAAATCGGGTCATGCAAAAAAAGAAGATTTTGAATATGAACGTTGTGGGGTAGCGAATATTTTTTTGACATCAGAACCTCTTACAGGGAAAAGATATATAGAGGTTACTGAACGAAAAACAAAAGTAGATTGGGCAAAACATATCAAACGTATTGCAGATGAATGGTATAAAGATGCACCTAAAATTATATTAGTTATGGACAACTTAGGAACACACAAGCCCGGAGCTCTTTATGAAGTATTTGAACCTAAACAAGCCAAAAGGATTTTTGATAGATTTGAATTTGTTTATACTCCGAAACATGGTAGTTGGCTCAATATGGCAGAGATTGAACTCAATGTACTGATGGGGCAATGTTTAAATAGAAGAATTGATACTATTGAAAGAATGAAAAAGGAAGTGGAGGCTTGGCAAAATCATAGAAACAACAAAGAAGCTAAAATAAAATGGCAATTTACTTGTGATGAGGCTCGTATAAAATTATTGCGATTATATCCGTCAATTCATGCGTGACTTGACACTAGGTTTCTATACGGGTCTTCGTAGGTTTGAAACTGCCTTACAAATCCCAAATAATAGTCGCCCGAGATAAAAAGATGTTTAGTAAAATAATAGGACGTTTTAAATTTTATTCCTGCATCAAAGGTGTTAATGGTGGTATCGGTTATTTCATCTCCTGCCGGATATTTTATTTTTTTCGAGAGGTTAATTCCCGCTTCGGGACCTAAGGCAAAAGCAAGAGATTTTATCGGGTAGCATTTTAAAAGCAGGTTCATACGGAGGTAGGAAAATTTATAGGTTTTATCTTCGATGGTATAAGTAGAAGGGAGGCTGTTTTCTTCCCACGAGTAATAAGGAACTTCAATAATCGCTCCCATTTGAGAATACGCAAGACCGACCTCAAGAGCTAAGACCTTACTAAATGGAGGCTCTATAAAGACCCCCACTTGAAAACCCGGTTTTATACGATTATTTGCCACTTGAGAACCGTAAAAATTGGAAAGATTTACTCCCGCATACGCTCCATATTTTAGCTTCTCTTGAGAAAAACCGCTTATACCGATTGCCATACCCACTATAAAAATAATCTGTTTCATACCGCTTGTGTTTTTTTTACTTATTTTACTGTTTTTTATTCTATGTTTTCTTTGGTTTTAAAAAAAATAAATAGTGTATTTTTTTTCATTATTGAGGAGTAATTTACTACTTCAATTTATTTCTATCACCATTTTTCATTTCTATCTTCATGGAATCTACTACTCTTTTATACACTTTATTAGCATTTAATAGTTCTACCAATCTTTTTCTATATAAAAATAACTTATTTTTTCTTATAAAAATATCATGTATAGTAGAATCATTTATATGATAAAAAATCTCTATATCCTTTTTATTCCTATTCTTTATTAAGAGGTAAGAATTAGAAAAAGGCATATTTATAGAACCTCCAATAACATCATAATCAGTATTATAATCTAATGTATTCAATCCATATTTATAAAAAATAATTTCTAATTTTTCTCTTTCAGATTCAGAAAAATTTAAGTTATAGCTTTTATATCCCCCCAATGGAATTTTGGGTACTTTTAACTCTCCTTTTTTTAAATCAACCTCAGTTAATAAATCCTTATCTTTATATAAAAGAGTATAATCTTCATATGCATCTTCTGTATCTTTTTTATTTGGAGTACATGATACAAGAATCACGGTTAATCCTATTAGTTTAATTATTTTATCCATAAGGGTACCTATTCTGCAAATTTACACCTTATTATATTTAGATAAAAATAATTACTTTATCTCAAACTCAAAAGGAGTATCTTTAATTTTTTCATTATAAAACTGAAATCCATCTACTTTTCCTGCGTTAGTATATATATCTGAAAACTCTAAATTTGCTGTTTCATTAGTAAATAATTTATATTTCCCTTTTTTTATAGATTCGTCTATTTTATATTTCAAAGTAAAATGTCCATTTTTATTTATAGGAAGAATTAAATTATTAGTACCTACTGTATCGCTTGATACAACTGCACCATAAGGGTCAGGTGGTACTTTTATAGTTTTCGTTTTTTCATCTAACTTTTTATAAAAAGAAGAATATCTTAATTTATACTCGTCTATATTAGAATTTTGAAATAAAAGAACGGTATCAAAATTTATCTTCGGAATACCTTCATTTTTAGACCAACTATCATTACATGCAAAAATTAGATACTCAGACCTTGGAAATCCGTATTTTGATATTTCAGTAAGAGGATAAATCAAAAAAATATTTGTTTCTGTGTTATTTTTAATATCTACATGAATTTCTCTCTCTTGAGAGGCGTTTTCTATCATCGAATAATTGTAAGTTACCTTGTTATTACTACATGAAACACAAAATAACAAATAAAAACATGATTTATATAAAATATTTTTTACCATTTTACTTTCATTACAAAATTAGAAATTTTATTATAATAATATGGATTAGGCATTGGTGCAGTAGACATAAATATTTCATTTACATAATACTTTCCAAAAGATATATTTGTATAACCATTTAACTCTATTAATTTTTTTTGCATCCAATATATGGAATAATGAGCAGGTGAGTCGATAGTTCGTTTACCAATAGTATGTAAATGTGGTCCTACTGTATTCATTTTTTCTTTTAGAGTAAGAGGTCTATTTGGATTAATTGTTAATGAATTTAATTGCACATGAGCAGCCTCATGGAAAAGTACGGTAGTTAACATTTCTTTATTTGCAAAAGCAGCTTTTGAAAGAGCAATAGTATATCCGTTTCCATGTCTCCATATACTTGGATAAGTTACTGCTAAAGCATCAGTTCCATCCGGAAAATGAAAAGAGCCGTCTGGATTTACCGTTGCTCCTTTAGGGGTTCTTATAGTAGTTACCACATTTTGGTTGATTTTATTATTTAAATTATCTTGATATATTTTATCCGCTTCTGCAACTTTGTAGTCTACAGGAGTTCCGCTTCCGGGAGGTGTAGAAATAGTTCCTACAGGCATTTTTTCCGGAACTCTATATCCCGTCATAATGTCTGCATCTAAGGCACCCGCTTCAAATCCGCCCATTATTCCTCCCATAATACCACCGGTAATTCCTCCCATAATGGCACCGTTCCATGAGTAGGGTTGGTGGTTTAAAAAGGCACTTAATCCACTCCCTACTGCTCCTATCGCTGCTCCCGTAACCGCCCCATAAGCAAATCCGGGGAGAACTCCTATGGGAGCAAGTGGAGCAGCCGCTGCTCCTAAAGCACCTGTCGCCCCTCCTACAATAGCTCCTTTCCATGCCCCGTCTAAAAAGGTACCTCCATTGGCGTAACTCATTGCTCCGCCTAACATCGCTCCAAACGCTGCTCCTACGATTACGGCAGCAAAGATATATTCCCCACTTGGGTCGGTAAACATCAGCGGGTTATTCATTACATAGGCGTATCGGTTGAAGTTTTGGGTATTAAAAGGGTCCTGTACAAAGTTATCGGGCATAAGGAAACGTTGCAGTTTGGCATCGTATAAACGTCCGTTCATATTAATTAATCCTACGCTAAATAGGTGTTCATGTCCGGTATAGCCTCTATCTAAAAGCAGTTGAGCGGTAGCGGTGAGCGGTTGATTTACTCCATCGATTTTGAGTTTTACTATATTTCCCCAAGCGTCGTAGTGTCGTTCTTCCAGCATTTTTCCGTTTTCATCGGAAATGGCATTGATACTTCCCAAATAATCCCGATGGAGGTAACGAGTGGTTTTCAGTTCTTCGTACGTAGCAAAATGCAGTTTGCGTTGGTATGCATAGGCAGTAGCGGAATAGGCATCTCCTCCTAAATAAGTAGTTATTTCGGTGATGTATTTTTGCGTTAATTTAATTTCCATGGAACCGTCCGAAGAATAAAACTTAACGTAGGGACGATTTTCTTTTATGAGTTCGTTGGCATCTCCGTAATACATCCATTTGCGTGTTCCGTTGTCGTGGTAAGCAAAGTCTATTCGATCTCTTCCCTGTTCGTAAATTTGTGCGGGTTTTTTGTGCATGGTATACGTAATGCTTTGCGGAGAGCGAGTTTCGTAATGGTTTTTTCCGTTGGGGTACAAAGGAATGCTTGCTATTTTGTAGAGTTGGTCTCCGCTGCGGTAATTTACAAGGTCGGAAAAAGGATAAGAAGTGATTCGTCCTCTGGTATCGTAGTTCATCTGTACTTGTCCTTCGGCAGACGTATATTCCGATAAGCGATTCAATACGTCGTATTTGAATGTTTCCGTATAAGCAAATCCGTTATGGGTTCGGCTGTTAAGATTTCCTTTTTGTACATCAAAATCAAATTTCAAATTAAAAAGAGGAACTCCTGCTTGGGTATGTAGAAACTCTTTTGCATACCCGAATTCATCGTAGGTATTATTTCGTATGATTCCGTTTCCTAACTGAGATTTTAGGGTTTGTCCTCGGGCATTCAACTCGTCTAATTGCCAAATAAGTTTTCCGGTGGTAGCGTTATAAAGTCTATCGAGTATTCCTTCTGAACTGTATTCTTTTCGAATCGTATTTGTACTTTCATAGAAGTTTGCCGTATATTTATTTACTGCAGCGTAGTATTTGGATGTTTTTTCTCGCCCATAGGTATCGTAGGTATAAGAGGTTTCAAACCTAAACAAAGGGTTGTCCTCTATTACTTTTTCCACTTGCAACCAATTGGTGTAAGAAATTTTTCTTTCGGTTCTATTGTTGTTTTGGTAATCAAAATGATAGGACTGATAGAGTAGCCCATCGGGGCGGTAGGAGTATTCCGTGGCTTCATTGGTCAAATCTCCTTTATGTGTTTTTTTCTTTAATTTACCGTAATTATCGTAAAAGAATTCCGTAGTTCCTTTGGGGACACTTTCTTTTTTCAACTCCCCAAATCCGGTGTATTCATAGGAATAAGTTCCGGCAGAAGGATCAATGGTTGTTTTTTTTCTTCCCCAATTATCTAATTCCGTTTGAACTACATACCCTCCATAATCTGCGGTTTTCATCTCTCCATTTCCATGATAGGTATAGGTAATCGTCTCATTGGCATTGCTTTTTTCTACTATTTTTTTTACATTTCCTAAAGCATCTCGAGTGGATTCTGTGATTTTTATTCCATCGTCTGTAGTGGTAATCAATCCGTTATACGTAATTTTTAGTTGCCGTCCGGTAGCTAAAATCTGTAGGTTATTTCTTCCATAAGCATCGAATTCAAAAGATTTAAACTTAGGAAGATTTTCTCCCCAAAAATAAGGTTCATATTCTTTTATTGTACGATCTAATGCGTCGAAAGCGACTTCTGAAACTACCCATTTGTTATTTTTAGTAAGCGAAGTAGTCCGAAATTTTCTACCAAAGGTATCGTACCATTCGTTTGTTTTTTCTCCTGAAGCAACCACTTTTTGTATTATGTCGGATTGAGTAGGTGTATGATATTTATAAAAGACTTGTGAAGTATTTCCATAGCGGTCGGTCTCGGAGGTAAGTCGTTGCCAGTTGTCGTAGGCTTTTGTAGTAGTAAAGAACTTATCTTTGGCAGTAGAGGTATAGGTTTTTATGGTTTTTACTTCCCCAAATGTACTCGGAGTAAATTCTGTTTCTATCCCTTCTACATCGGTAATTTTTACTAAAAATCTACCGGAAACATCATACGCACTTTTTGTTTCTCTTGGAATATGACCGCTTGGGGTTGTCTTTTTAGAAATTCTATTACCAAAACTATCGTAGGTGTATTCCTCATCTATGTAATCCGTAGTAGAAAGGATATCGTTTCCGTAACTCCGTTTTTTGCTCAGTAAATAAGGACGAGAAGGAATGTTATATTCCATAGTTTCTTTAGAGGCTATAGAATTTCCATCTACAATGGCTTTTGAAACTTTTGTTTTTACTCGCCCTACCAAATAAGGAGTAGATAAAGCCGGATGATAGTCTTCTACTTCATCGGTTTTATGAAGTACTCCGTTAACGAAAACCAACTGTTTTTTTAGGTTGAAATATCCATCCGTAGTATATTCATTTTCTGTACGGGTAGTAATATTTCCTAAATCCTTATGAGTAACAGTAGTAGAAGTCTTAGGTAAAATACGAACTACTTTATTTGATAACTCGGTGTAGTCGTAAGTGATATTTGTTTCAGATTCTATTTGTAAATTTTGTGCATGAACTCTTGATTGTATAAGAGAATTTCTTTTAAACGGATCGAATGAATTTAGGTTTATTTTATTTGCAATAAATGTAGTAGCGGCTTTTTCTTTAGTAGATGGTATATTTATTATATTGGAACAACCAATATATCCTAATCCCTGTAAATGAGAAGCAGCTTTAATATACCAATAATCCTCTCTTTTTTCTTGAGTATCAGATTTTAATACAACATCTTTAACTAATAAAGTAGTAGGAGAATTTTTAATAATATAATAGGGGTAATCAAGTTCTTGAGCAGCAGGAACAATATATCTATCATTATCGGAGGAGGATAATGAAGGAGCACCTATCATTTTCACATAAGAAATCTCTTGAGTTAAGGTACTGTTTTTTACTTTTTTTAAAGTAAAATCTTTAAGATTATCTTTATTTAAAGCAAGAAAATCTAATTTTGTGTTTACATTGCTTATTACTCCTATAAAAATTTCAGAAGAAAAAGAAGCGTTTTTATTCCCTATTAAAAATGGAATTCCATTAGTCGGGATATCATCAATACGAGTAACATAGGCTTTAGTATTGATAAAAGCAGGTTTATTATTTACAGAAATAGGATTGAATATAGCCGCATAGGCACCAATTTTATCTCTATCGTCGTTATTTAAAGCCAAACGAACCAAATCTGTTTTTCCGTCTTTATCAAAATCTCCTGAAAACCAATTACTTAACTGATAGTTTCTTCCATTTACATAAGATTTAGTATAGGCTATACTTCCTGCTCCAAATTCATAGGAATCAAATGTCTTTCCATTAAATAAGTTCATACTCCATATGGAATTACCAAAAGTAGATTGATTAGGTGTAGGAACTAATAGATCAATTTTCCCATCTCCATTATAATCTCCGAAAAAAATGTCCCTTTTAAAAGTAGGTTTATCTTTAGGTACATCAAATAGTCGTCCATAAAGTTCAGGATAAGCAGGTAGAGGTGTGCCGGGTGGAGGAACAACAGTAACAGTCCCACTACTGGCATATGAATATTCGTCAGGGGCTTCTATTTCAATATAAGGATTAATGAGAGTGGTTAATAATCTTAAATTATAGCCATCAAATTCATAAATATCACACCTTCCTTGAGTATTAATAGCTACTTCTGTTTTACCGTCTCCATTAAAATCCATAGAAGTTATTACAGATTTGTCTTGAATATTCAAAAATCCTAAATCTTTTGTTTCGAGATTACGAGTATCTAAATTCAACCAATAAGAAGCTCCTTTCCTTTTTTTAGAAGATTCTCTAATATAACAGCTACTTCCTCTTGGACAAGGATTACCAATTTGTCTAACAGACTCTATATTTCTATGAATAATCATCATATCCCCTATTCCGTCCCCATTAAAATCTCCGGAAAGGTATTCTTTTTCTTGACGACTATTCGTGTATTTATTCTCCGATAAAAAATGTTTATCTTCTAGCACAAAATAAGGAATTTCTATTTGTTGGAGTTTATTTAATACACTTCCTTCATAAGAATATAAATAAAAAGTTCCTTTAGCTCTATTATTATTTATTAAAACCAATAAATCTTTTGATGATAATTTATTGTTTATAAGGGTACGAGTGCTCGCTACGAAATCAAAGGCAGGAAGATCATACGTGAGAAGGTTGGGAGCAGAACCTACATTCAAATTCTCTGATTTATTAGTATATAGAGCTATCAATTTAGCCAATGGTTTACATCCTCCCGGACAACTTCTACCTCCTGCGTTATAGTTGTTATTCGGTACATAGGAAAGAATATCCACATACCCATCTCCATCAAAATCTCCATTTAAAGTTCTGAAAATATTAAACTCAGTAAAACCATTATTAATTATGCCCGGCGGAGTTACTCTATCTAAAGTAGTGGGTGTATTTTCATATTCAAAAGTAACAGGTTCTGAGACCTGTCCGGCAGAATTATATTCTTTAATTTCTTTTAATCGTTCGTAAGAAAGAGAGGTAAGCTCATAGGAAAGTTGATATTTTCTATATAAAGTAGCACCTGTTTTAGTTTCTATTCGATCTAAAACTTGATTTTGTATATAACTATCCGTACCCGAAACATAACTTTGCTCAGCTCGTGCTTTTCCTTTATAATAAAACTCTACGGAATTAATTGCTGTTGCCGTTTTTTGACTTCCGTATTTTATAGTACTGATATAACTTACATTATTTGAGGTCGTGTAAGTATATTCTATATATGTTCCGTTTACATCTTCTATCCGGTTAATTAACCATCCGAGTTTATTTACTGAATTAGAGGTGTTTCCGTACCATGCTTTGCTTCCGTTGGCGTATTCCACTAAAAAATAGGCAGGTCCGAAATCAATTCCGTTAGGATGTGTTCCAAAGGATGAAATTTTGGTAGTGGAAAAAAGTTCGGTTTCATAGGATGCTCCTACGCTCCCATAGGCAGTAGTTCCTTTTACTATCAATCGTTGTCCGTCTAAGGCATATCGGTCTAAACGGTCAAAATCTACTCCATCTACTACCCCGTCGTGGTAAAGGGTAGCGGGGATTTTAGTAATAGCTGAAAGCCCCTGAATATTCCAACCCCATCCGGCGATACCATTTCCCGATTGACTATTATATGTAAGAGAAATAGTCGGAGCAGTTGCTCCGACTCCAGGAGGAACAGAGATAGGAAGGGTATAGGTGGCAGCTCCCGTAGGAGAAACCTCTAATTTTCCTGAAGTATATACTTTTCCTGCATCAAACGTGAGGTCTTGAGATTTTCCTGAAATCACTAATCCCCCTATGGCTAAAAATAAAAATAACTTTTTCATACGAGTTAGTTTTTAATAAGGGTTTTAGAAATTTTAGAACCATCACTTAGTAGAAAATTTACATAATAAATTCCCGCCGGTTGAGTAGTCAAATCAAAAGAAAGTTCTTTCTGAGAAGAAGAAATAGTAAAGTTTTGACTATAAAAAGCAGTATGATTTTGTACTTGTACCGCAGTAACTTGCCCAATCAACTCATTTGCCCAATCCATTTTTACTACTCCTGAGGTTGGGTTGGGATAAATACGAATTTTATTTTCTAATAAATCGGTAACTGAGGAAGTAGAAGAATCACTTAACGGACTTATATCCATCACATCAATTACAAATTTTCTTTGAATTTGATTTCCGGAAGGTTCGTAATCAAAATCCAAATACCCGACTACCGTTTTATCCATTATCGAAAATTCTGCCGTATATCCTTTCCCTACCATGGAAATTACTCGACGAGTTTCACATCCCCCGGAATTGTAATCGGAACCCCAATATTCAATAAATACTTCTAAGGTATAATTACCAGGAGTTAAAGAAGTTATATCAATAGATTCACCTATATTTCCCCATTTTTGGTCACTTCCGCTGCATCCACCAAATCCATCGGTAAATAAACCGGCAACACAACTTGCTTTAAACGTAAGATTTATTTTTTTAAAAGTAGGATAAGGACTGGGACGTAATCCCGTTGGATAGATTGCATAATTTAGGGTATTGTTTATGGAACAAACATTTGCACCCCAATTTTTCCAAGATTTAAACTCCGCTCCTTTGATTTTTAACGCACCCGAATTTGGAGAATACACTCCGAAATTTCCTGAAAACGGAAGTTTTCCTATTTGATGAATACCGTCTCCCGTTAAATTATAGAACTGAGAGGTTCCTCCCACTTCTAAATAAATTGCTGAAGCAAAACTACCAAAATTTTGAGCGGAACTTAACTCAAAAATAATCGATAGCAGCAGAAAAAAATAATACTTTTTCATATAATTTGACTTTACTTGTTGTTATCTGTCCGATTCTTCAGTCCCTAAAAAATCGATTATTATATAAAAAACAGCGTGGAACTGTAACCTATTTTTTTCGATACGAGGTATCACCAAACACCCAACACACCCAAAAATAGGAAAGCCCACGCCAACAGCGTGAGCGTTAAAATCCTACCCTACTCGGTGTGTTAAAAATTTTGGTGATTTTCGTACCTGAGTATTATAAGCTAACGCTTTATTATTTTACTTCATAATTTTCTCTCTGTAAAAGTAAAAAAATATTCTTTATCTAATTTATTTTTTTTATGATTTTTATCAGATGATAATTTAGGCTACCTCTAAAAACTTAAAGTTCAAGGCTTGCGAAAAATTAAAACGAAGTTAACTAATTGTTAATGAGTATTTTAATTTTTAAGTGTAACTCAAAAATTTGGGTTTTTAGAAATGTCCTCTACTTAGTTCTGGTATTATGTCTATCTTTGCCTTGTGAGAGATTAAAATTGAACGCATGAAATATTATCTTATAGCCGGAGAGGCATCCGGTGATTTACACGGAGCTAATCTAATAAAAGAACTCAAAAAATCCGACCCGCACGCAGAATTTCGTTTCTGGGGAGGAGATTTAATGCAAAGCCAAGCCGGAACTCCTGTAAAACACATTAAAGAGCTGGCTTTTATGGGGTTTGTAGAAGTCGTTAAAAACCTTCCTACTATTCTAAAAAATATTTCTCTGTGTAAAAAAGATATTCTTGATTTCAAGCCCGATCATCTTATTTTGATTGATTACCCCGGATTTAATCTTCGAGTGGCTGATTTCGCCAAAAAAGAAGGTTTAAAGGTACATTATTATATTTCTCCTCAACTGTGGGCATGGAAATCCTCTCGGGTGCATCAAATTAAAAAAAATGTGGATAAAATGTATGTTATCCTTCCTTTTGAAAAAGAATGGTACAAAAAACATCAGTATACGGTAGATTTTGTGGGTCATCCTTTGTTGGATGCCATAGAAAACTTTCCTGAATTTGACGAAGAAACCTTTAAAAAAGAAAATAATTTAGATGAAAGACCGATTATTGCCTTGCTTCCGGGAAGTAGGCAACAAGAGATTCAAAAGATGTTAGAAGAATTTTTATCCGTTAAAGATCATTTTCCCGACTATCAGTTTGTTATTGCAGGAGCTCCCTCTATTTCCAAAGAGAAATACAAAAAGTACCTCACTTCTTCTCAAGTAAAATTAGTAGAAAATCAAACCTATAAACTATTAAAACTCGCCCAAGCAGCGTTAGTAACCTCAGGCACCGCTACCTTAGAAACCGCTCTTTTCGGAGTTCCCGAAGTGGTGTGTTATAAGGGGAGTTCAATTTCTTATCAAATAGGAAAACGTTTGATAAAACACATCAAATACATTTCTTTGGTAAATCTGATTTCAGAAAAAGAGGTAGTTAAAGAATTGATACAAAATGATTTAAACCAAGAAAACCTAATTAAAGAACTTCATAAACTCCTCGATCCCGAATACGCTAACCGACTAAAACAAGACTACAAAAAATTACAATCCATGCTTGGAGGCGGCGGAGCCTCTAAAAAAGTAGCCGAATTAATTGTTAAATCGTGAATATAAGTAATTAAAAATATTTATTGATATATTTTTAAGTTATAATTTACTGATTATCAAAATAATTCATAATCAATAATTCATAATTAGTACTTACATATACTCACTTATATCTTTTACTTTGTCTTTTTTTGTTTTTAGTAAGTATTTCAAGAGAATTTTTGATTTCTCCTTTACGTACCAACTCATCTTTTCTGATTTTATACGTTATCTCCGGAATACATTTTTCTCCTTGTGTTTCATTAATAAGAGTTAAACTATCATTTTTAACTGTATATATTCCTTTAGATTCGCAATAACAATTAGGAGCATAGAAAGTAGAATCGGGTTTTAATTCTATGTAAGAAAAATAAACCGCCTGTCTCTTTATACCCTTTAAAAGTAAAGACCCACTTTTTATGCTACTTATATCTTTATTTTTATACTTCCCAAAAATAGTAGTATGAGAAGTGCTACAAGAATAAAATGATAAATTACTGCTGATTAAGAAAATTATCCACTTCATATTTATTCTTATCGGTTACTGTTTCTAAATCATTTATCAATTCATCAATTCTATGAGAGTATAAGCCTGAATTGCTAAATGTTTTTGTTTCCAAAAGTATATCTTTAATTTCTTTTGATAGTTCTTGATCTATAATAATACTTTCTTCTGTTCTGGCTAATGAATTAGAATTACCTCGTTTATTAGGTTTCACAAGGTTGTCGATTGCGGTTAATTAAAGTAATGCGAATTTAAGATATTATTTTAAATTCACAAGATTTAATCCATATTTCGAAATCTCTTTAAAAGATTTTTTTTTATTTAGAAGATTTAAAAACTAAAACCTAAATGGTGTTTAATAAAATGGTAACTATATGATTTTCAATCGAATTGGACTATCCTTTTACTATCAAAGTGAAACCAATTTTTTGAAATTAGGAATAGAAAATATTGGGATTGGAGATTCTAAAATAACACTCAATAAATTCAAAAATAATACTAACTTTGAATCATTAAGTTTTTATATAGAACCATTCTGTTTGCCTTTGAAAAAATATTTTTTAATAAAGACTTCTTTAGTTTTGAGTTTTATGGTTTTTGCTATGCAACTCAACTCGGTGTCTGTGGTTATTTTACAAATCAAAAAACAGGGAGTTCCTTATAAAGAATTGAGTTCCTTAGATGCGTACAAAGATCTTCCTATTATTTTTGTATCTTTTTTTATTAGTTCTTTTCTTTTAAAATTAAAAATAAAAGATACGATGCTACTTGCTCTTTTTTTATCCGGGATGGGAAGTCTACTGATTCCTTTTCTTCCTCAATTATGGTTTTTCAAGGTATGGTATGTAGTAATAGGGACTTGTTTTGCAGCCATCAAACTGGGTATCCTTTCCATTATTGGATGTATTTCAAAAACGGCTAAATCCCATAATAGTTTGATGAGCGTAGTAGAATCGGGGTTTATGGGAGGAATTTTATTGGTAAATATTTTTTTTAGTTACTTAGTGGAAAACAACTCTCCGCAGGGGTGGTTATATAATTTTTGGATTATGGCTTTTTTTTCCGGAGTGGCTTTTTTATTGTTTTTATTTTCTGATTTCAGTGAAATTCATGCTCACCTTTCTCAGGAAAGTTCTTCGAGTTTTTCTCTCTCTTTCTTAAAAGAAAAAAAAGTTTTGTATCCTTTGGTACTACTCTTTTTAGTAGTGGTATTGGAACAAAGTATCAATTCTTGGTTACCTTCTTTTTTTCATAATGCTCTACATACCTCTACGGTCCTCTCCATTCAGGCGGTAAGTTTTTTTGCCGGAATTTCAATGATAGGTAGGTTAATTACCGGAAGTTTAATTATGAGATTTTCATGGAGGGCTTATCTGATTTTCTGTTTATTGATTGCCGGAGGTATTCTCAGTGCACTTCTATTAATCATAAACAAGGAACAATACCACACTTTGATTCATTCATGGGCAGATCTCCCTTCTTACTTGTATTTATTTCCTTTATTGGGTCTTTTTCTTTCCCCCCTCTATCCTCTTATCAATTCCCATGCTTTATTGGGAGTGTCCGTTAATAAACGTCCTTTATTTATTAGTTTAATCATTCTTTTTTCTTCGCTTGGAGGAGCTTTTGGGTCTTATATTATAGGTAATCTATTTCAATTCATAGGAGAAAAATATGCTTTTTTCTTTCCGGTTTTGGTAATTGGTTTGCTTATAATCGGTTTGCTAAAATTTTCTCCCGAAAAGTCCGAAGAATAAAAAAAAATTAAATACATTTGTATTTTGATACCTAAGAGTTATGATTCTTACTAATAGTAATCGTTCTACCAAAAAAAACCTTCAAGAATTATTACAAACCGAAGATTTTATCAACCAATTATCTGTGGATTGTGTAATTTTTGGCTTTCACGACAAAAGTCTAAAAGTTTTGTTGTTAAAATATCACAATTTGGATCTTTGGGCACTTCCCGGAGGATTTATTTTTAATGATGAAAATATTGATGATGCGGCTTCTCGAATTTTATACGAGCGAACTCATTTAGAAGATGTCTATTTAGAGCAATTTTATAC
>CAJPEV010004944.1:0-18128 GCA_905338385.1 Darwinula stevensoni
ATCATTCAAGACATTCCACCTCAGTGCCTGAGATACGCCAGTCGCATCTCTAATGGCCGAATATGTTTATATTTTGATTCAGAGATCACTGCGTCCACTCTCATTGCATCCGGTTTCTCCGTAAATGGACAATTTGTTGAAGTCCGTCGATTCGACTCTCAGTCCAGGAAGGTCGTGATTTCCAATGTTCCTAGCTAATACGAATACTACATTAGTCATTTCTGAGTAGCGACTGAAGATCGAGGAATTAAAGCTGTTAATGACCGGTTTTAAGGGGGAAGAAGCGGAATCAACAAGCAAGCACTTCCTTCGTTCGGTGGTAAGTCTTTAACACGGCCATAAGCCCCAAGGAAGTATAAAAGAAAACCTGTGCATTTGTGGCAGCTCTACAAAAGATTGCCAAAAACAATCCGAAGAGAATTCAGGTTTCACAGACTCTCTAGAACAATTATTATATACTGTACGGTACGCGCGCCTTTTATAATCACGTCTAAGATTTTGGTTTGAAAGCCCTAAAAACTAAGAAAAAAAAGTGAAATGACCAAACCACACACATCTTGACGGATGAGACACATCAGTTCAAGTTTCAAATCCTGTCAGTGCCACCAAGTGCATTGCCTTCAAACGGTTCATTCAGTTTTCCCATTTTTTCCCATCTGCAATTGAAGGCGTCTCTTAGGGACGACCTACATTTATGTCGAGTATACTCTGAGTGAAACAAAAAAAAATTAAATGAGTAGAGATAAAAACTCTTCATCCCTTTCTTTGTCCGATAAGACTCAGAGTACAATGACACTATCTCACACCCGTCCATGCGAAATTCACCGTATACCTGTTACATTGAAGAGATCCGTGTGATTGACACGAGGTCGTCAATAAACGCGCACATTTTCCTACCAAACGGCACACAGACCGTGATGATGACAGCCAGTGAGATCCACGCCTCGTGGCACTGCATCATCCGTTCTATCTGGTCCTTGGTGGTTAGGAAATATCGGCCACGATGTTCGGCATCGCCGAACCATCGCTGCAAGCACATCGAGGCCCGTCCCATCGATTGACCGGATATCGCTGGGGATGTCGCGGATGGTTGAAACCGAGCCCAAACGCAGGCAGTTTGACCGGAAGGTCGCCTGGCCTCGCCAGTGCGGCCACCTTCCTCAGCGTCAGCGCGTGCAGGGCCCTGTGACACTGGTACACGAGACGGATTCCCTCGATCAGGATTATCACTGCAAAGACAAAAAGTCCAGTCGAGCGGATGCAGCACGGGACAGCAAACAGAAACAATGATATGAATAATAATGAATGGTTCTTGGGACGCGACACCGTTCCTTCTCCGCAGAATTCCGCATTTTCGATACGGCAATATCCACCAACGACTTCAAAGTTTTTTCCCTTTTACTTAAAAGAGGCATTTTCCAAGAAGTCCTGTCGTAGTTTTACGTTTGTGACGGTAACATTGACACATACCTAAGTCTAAACGCGTCGCGTTTACGATTTTAATTTTACTTACTTTAATTATAATCATCGAGATTTTTCCCTTTTCAGCTGAGATAAATTCAGTCCGGAATCAGCCGAAAACGGCGCAGAAAGCCCTCAGCAGCAGTTGCAGCCCGTCGGTCCGACTGGGAAATGCGAATCCCTTCAGGGAATGCAGTGCCCTCCCTGTTAAAAATGGAGGCAGGGCCTCCCCTCAGGGCTCTGGGGACGAGGGAAGGAGGGATGGGCCGGTGCGTGAGGTCCTAGAAGCCCACCCTATCCTCTCCCTTTCCATTCGGAACCTGACACCGGTTGCAAAGTTAAAAACCAATTAGAAATCCAGGCTCAAAATAAATTACGTGGAATGTGTTTCGACCTTGCGTCTCGAATCGATCGACAGTCGCAACCAAACCGGTTTTATCTCTATCGTTGGGTCCAGTCGCCTTGATATCCAAGTGAGAAGCCATACTTTCCCCTGCTTTGGAGCTTCGAGGCTTCGGTGAGAAAGCCAACAGAACGAATATGCCATTCCAATTTTTTTTCCGTTTACCGCTGAATCAAAAGAGAACGGATCACCCAATCTTTTCTGCTGACACTCGACCGCGAGGATTGAATTGGGCTGGCGCCGGATAGAAACCGATAGCCACCTGGAAAATGCCCTAGAAAAGCGAAATCCTCTTCCTTCTTTCTCATCGGATGAGAAAGAATCCCCATCGAAGACGCAAATCTTGCCATAACGACGTGACCTTCCCTTCCCCTCGAGGGGCGCTAAAAGGGAGGCTTCTGAACCGGTCTCGCGGGTCTTCCCGTCAAGAATATTCCAGGAAGCGAATCGGGTCGAGGAGGGAAGGGCTCTCTTCTCTCTTTCCCCCTTTCCGGGTGCGGGGGACAGGCCTGCCATCTATGTTTTGTAGGTACAAGCAAACCCTTGTGATGAAGTTCTATGTCGCGAGATTTGCACTCGCCGACCATGAAAATACACTAATTTCATGAAATGCCAATTACTTCTCTGTGAAATGATCTTGCGGTCTTCCGGTCGATCTTGCCGTTTTCGCTATCAGAGGCTACTTAGTACTTGCTGCGGTCCTTATCGGTACTATCATTAGAAGCAGACCACGTTTTTCGTGCCATAGTCCGAGGAAACAGTCCTATCTCGCCTTCGCGCTTGTAATATATGGGGCAATAATTGAAGATAACCCAAAAATGTAGTTCGCTGGGATATCAAGTTCGAGCGAGAAATTCTCGGGCTATAATTCCAGGTTGGGAAAAAGAAACGCACGAAACGCGATCATTCACATATACCACACTCACTTGCAGACCCGAACGACAAGAAGACGTTGAAATAGTCGACGCTGCATTCGCAGACGTCCTCCGACCCGCGGAGCCCGCGGCATCCCTCCCTGCAGTCGCGGACGTCCCCGAAGAGGAAAAGGGTCGCGAGGAGGAGCATGAGGATCCCGGACGCGACGCAGAGCCAGCCGCCGACCCGGATCCGCCTCGTCGTCTGTCGATCAGATGACAAAAATTTTCACTCAAATTGGAACTCGTGCACGGACGACGGCGATAAGTACAGATGAAGTACCGACCCGGACGGTGACTACTTGGCTCCAACAGCAGTCGGGAAGCGGAAGGAGGTCGTCGTCGACCAAGAGGCCACCCGAGCCCGCCATCTTCCGCGAATACCCGCGAACGTGTGGTATCTACCACAGAGAGTTTGGTAGATAAGACCGACCTTCCGTCGTCTCTGGTGGAGATAAGCCGAATTCCTTTGATTTTCGTGGTAAACACAGGTGCATGGGTTAGTTTCACACTGGAATGGAAATCATTCCTTAATCCCCCTTAATCCCCCTCAATCCCCCTGAAGCTACACTCACTTTGAAAATCTCGGTGACCAAACACCGAATGCCATTTCGTTCCAAAACTCCCATAGCATCCACACGAGCCTCAAAAAGCTGAGTGCGAGGCGGGCGAGGCACGCTCAGACCGGTAGAGTGCCTCCTTTCATTGACCGTTGGGAAAAAGAGGAGGCAGGTGGATTGGGAAACGGAAGAGAGTACGACGTGCAGCACTGGCAGATCCAATATCGCACGATCACATCTAGCAACCCTGTCACGCGCTGCCCTTCCGTTCGCCTGTCGACGATGGATCCGTCAGTCACGACGGCTGGAAGGGAATCGGTGCTTTCAGGATCGGTGACAATTTTCTCTCTCGACTTGGTGCACGACTGTGATGAGACTGGCTTGTTTTTCCGTGCAGATCCTGCAGAAGATGTTGATCGGCCGCGAGGAAGATGAAACCCCGTTGAAAAGGGCATGGGATCAAGCGAAGCCAACAACTGTGGCAAGTTGCAGCAGCTGCTTCGAGCAGTGCAAGTATCCGGCTGCAAGTATCCGGCTGCCGCCGATGAAACCGTCCGAAACAACGCAAGCGACCGACGAGAAGCCGAGACGACTCGACGGGAATTTCGGCCTGTCGGATTGCGACAAGAAAATTGCGGACGTTGGTCGCGAGTTTGGCGACTTCTCCAGTTGATACGGCAACATCCGAGCGAACGGGGAAAATGGAAGATTTCATATCAGCTGGAGAGCGAGGTTCGTAGTGCTGGTTGCCAAGATGAAGCAGGAGATGATGACACATTTCTTTTAAACGCTGTGTCGTTTTTAGGTGTTTTTACTGGTACTTTACATAATTTTACTGGTACTTTACATAAATGAAAAAAAAACGATGAAGTAGGGAGAAGAAGTTCAATATGATAGTTTCGGTTATTAGAATAAAATTTACAGAATGAAAAGGTCCCATGACCATTTCATTAAGCGGAGTCGACTCTAAGTTTTTTTTTTTCCCGGCCGACATTCGGCACAAGTTCGACCCCATTCCGCCCTTTCAATCTCGCCATGAACAATTTCACTTTCTTCAGAAATTTCCTCTCGACTTCGACAGGCCGACTCCCCGAAGGCCTGTTTCCCTGTCAACTCAGACCATAACAAAGTCCTCCTAACTTTTAACATATTTGCATCAGAAAGCCAACTAAAATTCGGTTTCTAACGCAGGGATGGCCTGTGCATGCCTTCCATATTGGTAAATTCATCTTTGGAATCCATCTGGCCAGAATGGACTCGCCTTCATCGGCGTTAGAAAATCTCATTACTCTGACAATATTGAAACAGTCCCATATTAATAGACAAAAAAGCCAAACTTTATAGGTGTTACCAAATTTTAGTACTCTGACGACATTGCTGCAGTCCCTTTTATTTCATAAACAAAGCCATAATTCAACGATGATAATAAAAAATATCTTATCAGGTCGACGCGAGTCCGAATGGAGCGAAAATCACTTTATTACCTGCCTTTTTTTATATTGATCGTAAAATGTTGGACTGAGTCGAAAAAAAGTGAACACCACAGAGCATTTCCTCATCTCGAGTTCTCTTGTTGGAAATGACATCGGTCTAGGAGCTAAACCGGTCTGGTTCCAAGCAAATATGCTTAAGACTGAGTTTAAGCGTATTAAGCTCAGTCTTAAGCGTAAGCTTAAGACTGAGTCGAATTCAGCGCTGAACTGAATTGCGACACGCGCTGAATGCAATCAGATTATTTATCAGTAGTCTTCAGAGATGAACGTGTTCCATGGCAGGCCGAAGGGATTCTCGCAGGGGGAGAATGGATATTAATTAAGCTAATTAAGAGGGAAGTGCTCTTGACGTGACCTTGAACCGAACCGGAGGACCAAAGATTGCCTCGATCCTTTTGAAGGCCGGGCCTCGCAAAGGGCACCGTCGTACCGTTGCACACCGCTGCTGGTCCATCGTCCACGCCGACTTGGTGTGGACGATGGACCAGCAGTGGTCCAGCGGTCGATGGACCAGCATTATACTCATTATTCCTTTCCAAAACCAACCACAACGTCAATAAACGCGTTTAAATCGTGGATGAACGTGTTCATGCAAATTAATCTGATTTTCGGTGGCGCGTGCCAAAAGAAAAACACATTCTTAACGTGATTTCGTTAACGTGTTTATCTCGTCTTTAAACAAATATTATTCCTCGATTGATGCAAGTCACCCTAAGACTCAAGGGAAACCGTCCTATTTCGACAAATCTCAACGGAAACACCCTAAATCATTGACGGCAGTGTCATTATTGCACGGAAGCTGTCATGGAAACATGTCCATGTTCAAAAAACACACAATCGTTCCAACCGGCACCTCACCAACGACAACCGACGAAATACGTGCACTGTGCCTCAATGCCTCCATGCGGCGAGAACAAGCTGGTTGCATGCGGAAAATGTCAATCGCAATTCAATTCGAGCATCCACCACGATGAAGCGTTGTCAGTAAGTCCCCACTCGTTGTGGGCTCGGCTGAGGATGCCACGGCCGACTGCTACCGAATCCATCCGGCTGACTGTTACCAAATCCATACCCCGGCGGTCGGAAGCGGGGAGCGCTACATAGATCCGGCCGAGCCATCGTTCTCGCTTTCCTGAGTGTCTCCTCATTCAAGGCCACTTGGTGCACCTGGGCAAGCCAAATGCCTACGGCGACGAGTAGAACTAAAAAAAATCAATTCGATTGGGCTAAGACATAAGAGACTTCCGACGCGAGACTGTAGTGCCATTTCAAGCTTTTGATATCGACAAATTCTCGATTTATATGAAAATAGCATTTTAATGCATTCCAGTCGAACCTTGCGTTTGAATGATAATATTTAAGTCAATGTCCAAGTCCAATTAGGATTTCGATATTTTATTTTCATATTTTAGAACCAATTTGAATACATTTTTTTTTCTATCGAAAATCCGAAAAATTCTCAAAATTCCTAGTCCGTAGGTAGAAGTCGAAGAGTGAATTTTCCAACCAGAACGTGAGATAGGGCGCAGGAGATGGTGACCGCACGGGTGACCACACCCCCGCATCACTCACCGCACGACGCGACCAACCAGACGAGGAGGAGAAGATCGAAGACGCCGATGCAATCGGGTCCCCACTTGTCCCACTCGTCGCTCTCCCAGCACCTCGGACTCATCCCGGCCTCCAGCTTCCGCTCGTGGGCGACCATGAGCCCGGCGACCGCGACCGCGAGCAGGAGGAAAATCCATCCCAGGTTCCTCAAGGTCCTCGCCCTCTGACGCGCGAATCCCACATCTCTCGAGACCGACAAAACGAACACGGAAAAGGACAGAGAAGACACTGACCTTGACGGTGGTCATCCGATCGTAACAACAGAAAGAGACTCGAACGACGTCGCCGTCGACCAACTCCACGTTCGAACCCTTCATCTCCCGCGTTCGACGACCTCGAGGCCACCACGAGGAGCTTCGAAGAGTCGAGCAGGCGGCCGAGCGCGGAAGACGCAATGAGCCCCGCGAGTCACCGAGCGAGCGATAAGCCCGCATTCGCCTCTCACCGGACTCTCGTGCACCCAACGACATCCTCGATCGCATTCCTCCCTCGCCCGATCACGGATTCCCTCCGATCGAAGTCTGTCCTTCGTGTCCTTCGTCCACGAACGATCCCATCAAGGACCTCGAAAGGGCCATCCCCGCCTCGAACCCCCGCCCATCTCGGGTAAGTTGTGCCTTCAATTAAAAGATCCAGGTCGTCGTGTCGCCGTTCCGTTTCCCTGGTAACCTGCAATCTCGCGCTCGTTTATCGTTTCCTGCGTTTTACGCAAGGTCAGATTATTAAGATGATCCGGCCCGTCCGCAGTCTGATCCGTCGCAGCTATTTTTATTCCTCACATCAGCGCAGTTCCGCGATTCCGTCGCCGCTTCGCTTCCGGCAATTTTGAGAGTGGAAGACGACCTTTTTAGGAGGTCCTCCGGTCGTCGACGTGCGGCAACCAACGCTACGAAAATTCCTTCATCGAAGCCACTCGAGCGCAACGCCTTCACGCAGGAAAAGCAACCCCCGATCCATTAAAGGACAAACGATCCTCCGACGAATGGAGGCACGAGTCAAAAACTCAGGCGAACCCGCAGCCACCGCACGGCGCATCGCGTCCCTCCGTGCACGCACCGAACGTTCCGATCGCTAACCCCAATCCTTTCCTCGAGGGATCACAATGGCGTCCAGGCGGGGACGAAGGCAATGGGGGAAGGGAGGGAGAATTCTTCTCCCGGTTCCCGATTGCCACGTGGCAAACCGACCGAAAATGACATTCTCTCAGCCATTTCCGCACAACTCCTGGAATTTCATTCATCTAATCTCATCTGTGTAAAAAAAAAAAATACTTCCGGATGACTTAAGTAATAATTTCGTGCTGGGGAATTTTCGCTCCAAGTTAACGCAGTTACTTCATGAAGGAAGTCATGAAGTAACGCAGTTACTTCATGAAGTATTTTGAAGGTGTCCCAAAAGTAAGTTGATGGAAAAGTAAGTCGACGAAAGGCCTCGTGGCGGACACACCGCGGAAACGCGTCCGACGAAGATTTTGCAGCAGCATCTCGTGGTGAAAGCGACCTCGCGAGGCGTTCATCCCGCGGACTCCGCGAACCCCCGCCGGAATGGCTTACGCCGACCGTCGATTTCCGCGGCCAGACGATCGCGAACAGCACTGCCACCGAGGAATGGAGGTTCGGCGAATCGATCGATAGGAAAACCTGCCCGCCACATCCCGAATGAGGACACTGACACAGAATATACTGGAACAAACTAAGGTTAGCCTAGGAACAACATATAGTAACTCAAAGAAATTCAAATAGAAAGAAAGAACTAAAAAGAAGGTCACGACTCACGCAAAAACAAGAGCCAAAACCTAAGGCAAACCAATAGGAAAAACCATCAAGACGGAGAGGGCGCAAACCAACACATCCAGACGGCCACCATATTGAAACTACTACTCAAAGACATTTTACGGAGTATATTACAGATAAATACTTCGACATCTTTTATAAGTTTGTTCGTTGATTTATTTTATTGTAGATATAATTTTAAGCTAGTTTTTTATTTTTCACTTCAGTTTATTGATTTTTTAAACTACTGTACATCTTTTGCGTTCAAAATGGGTAACTAATTGAGTTTCACCATCTTCACTATCATGTTGTACATCGGCACAAGGTACCAGTATCTCGTTTCAATGAAACATGCATATTCAAGGACGACACGGTTGAAGGCTCTCCTCAGAAAGGAGAAAGTCGTGGGGAGCCAGCAGGCTGCACGCGCGTGGAGCTGGAACAGGACGAAGGCCTATCATTACTCTTTGCGTTCCGCTCAGCTGCTGCGCCAATTCCCAGAACGGGAGAAGACTTTCAGAGCCCACCACATTTGGCAATGTGGTGGCCACGCATTTTCTGGAATTAGTCGCTAGCATTGTGCCGCGCGAGCACTAAATTCCCTCTGCCTTCAAACAAGTTCTTGAAAATGATCAATACCATTTCAGAATCATGTATCATATGCTAACGCTAATAGCCCATGAGCTAATCGGTGATGCAAAAGTATTGAATGTGCTTGGGAGACGAAATCAACAAAGTCGTCTTGAGTCTTATGAAAATGTGCTAAACCGTTCACAATGAACGAGTGTGACAATCAGGCGGAATATCATGATGATGGTGTTTAGGAACCGAACCTCCCAGTGTGATTGACACGAGGTCGTCTGTAAACGCGCACATTTTCCTACCAAACGGCACACAGACCGTGATGACAGCCAGTGAGATCCATGCGTCGTGGCACTGCATCATCCGTTCTATCTGGTCCTTGGTGGTTATGAAATATCGGCCACGATGTTCGGCATCGCCGAACCATCGCTGCAAGCACATCGAGGCCCGTCCCATCGATTGACCGGATGTCGCTGGGGATGTCGCGGATGGTCGAAACCGAGCCCAAACGCAGGCAGTTTGACCGGAAGGTCGCCTGGCCTCGCCAGTGCGGCCACCTTCCTCAGCGTCAGCGCGTGCAGGGCCCTGTGACACTGGTACACGAGACGGATTCCCTCGATCAGGATTATCACTGCAAAGACAAAAAATCCAGTCGAGCGGATGCAGCACGGGACAGCAAAGAGAAACAATAATATGAATAATAATGAAAAACACATTCTTAACGTGATTTCGTTAACGTGTTTATCTCGTCTTTAAACAAATCTTATTCCTCGATTGGTGCAAGTCACCCTAAGACTCAAGGGAAACCGTCCTATTTCGACAAATCACAACGGAAACTCCCTAATCATTGACGGCAGTGTCATTATTGCACGGAAGCTGTCATGGAAACATGTCCATGTTCAAAAAACACACAATCGTTCCAACCGGCACCTCACCGCACCTCACCAACGACAACCGACGAAATACGTGCACTGTGCCTCAATGCCTCCATGCGGCGAGAACAAGCTGGTTGCATGCGGAAAATGTCAATCGCAATTCAATTCGAGCATCCACCACGATGAAGGGTTGTCAGTAAGTCCCCACTCGTTGTGGGCTCGGCTGAGGATGCCACGGCCGACTGCTACCGAATCCATCCGGCCGACAGCTAACAAATCCATACCCCGGCGGTCGGAAGCGGGAAGTGCTACAGAGATACGGCCGAGCCAGCGTTCTCGCTTTCCCGAGTGTCTCCTCATTCAAGGCCACTTGGTACACCTGGGCAAGCCAAATGCCTACGGCGACGAGTAGAACTAGAAAAAAAATTAATTAGATTGGGCTAAGACATTAGAGCCTTTCGACGCGAGAACGTATTGCCATTTCAAGCTTTGATATCGACAAATTCTCGATTTATATGAAAATAGCATTCTAATGCATTCCAGTCGAACCTTGCGTTTGAATGATAATATTTAAGCGAATGTCCAAGTCCAATTAGGATTTCTATATTTTATTTTCATATTTTAGAACCAATTTGAATACATTTTGTTCTATTGAAAAGCTGAAAAATTCTCAAAATTCCTAGCCCGTAGGTAGAAGTCGGAGAGTGAATTTTCCAGAGAAGAGAAGACACTGACCTTGACGGTGGTCACCCGATCGTAACAACAGAGACTCGAACGACGTCGCCGTCGACCAACTCCACGTTCGAACCCTTCATCTCCCACCTTCGACGACCTCGAGGCCACCACGAGGAGCTTCGAAGAGTCGAGCAGGCGGCCGAGCGCGGAAGCGCAATGAGCCCCGCGAGTCACCGAGCGAGCGATAAGCCCGCATTCGCCTCTCACCGGACTCTCGTGCACCCAACGACATCCTCGATCGCATTCCTCCCTCGCCCGATCACGGATTCCCTCCGATCGAGGTCTGCCCTTCGTGTCCTTCGTCCACGAACGATCCCATCAAGGACCTCGAAAGGGCCATCCCCGCCTCGAACTCGTGCCCAACTCGTGTAAGTTGTGCCTTTAATTAAAAGACCCAAGTCGTCGTATCTCCAGTCCATTTCCCCGGTAACCTGCAATCTCGCGCTCGTTTATCGTTTCCTGTGTTTTTCGCAAGGTCAGATTACTAAGATGATCCGGCCCGTCCGCGGTCTGATCGGTCGCAGCTATTTTTATTCCTCACAACAGCGCAGTCATGCAGGTCTTCGTATACGTTCCGCGATTCTGTCGCCGCTCCGCGTTCGGCACTTTGAGAGTGGAAGATCAAAAGTTGACTTTTTAGGAGGCGCTCCGTTCGACGAGCGGCAACAAACGCTAAGAAGATTCCTTCATCGAAATCACTCGAGCACAACGCCTTCACGCACGAAAAGCAACCCCCGATCCATCAAAAAAGGACGAACAATCCTGCGACGAATGGAGGCACGAGTCAAAAATCAGGCGAACCCGCAGCCACCGCACGGCGCATCGCGTCCCTCCGTGCACGCACCCAACGCTCCGATCGCTAACCCCAATCCTTTCCTCGAAGGACAACGATGGCGTCGAGGCGGGGACGAAGGCAATGGGGAATGAGAATTCTTCTCCCGGTTCCTGATTGCCATGCGGCAAACCGACAGAAAATGACATTCTCTCAGCCATTTCCGCACAACTCCTGGAATTTCATTAATCTCATCTGTGTAAAAAAAAAACTAAAAAAAACTTCCGGATGACTTAAGTTATAATTTCGCGCTCGTCTTTCCAGCCGCACTGTTGAAATTTCGCTCCAAGTTAACGCAGTTACTCCATGAAGTATTTTGAAGGTGTCCCAAAAGTAAGTCGATGGAAAAGTAAGTCGACGAAAGGCCTCGTGGCGGACACACCGCGGAAACGCGTCCGACGACGATTTTGAAGCAGCATCTCGTGCCGAAAGCGACCTCGCGAGGCCTTCATCCCGCCGACTCCGCGAACCCCGCCGGAATGGCTTACGCCGACCGTCGATTTCCGCGGCCAGACGATCGCGAACAGCACTGCCACCGAGGAATGGAGGTTCGGCGAATCGATCGATAGGAAAACCTGCCCGCCACATCCCGAATGCAAGCATCCACCACGACGAAGGGTTGTCAGTGCGTCAGCGGTCGTTGTGGACTGAGGATGCCACCGCCGACCGCCACCGAATCCATCCGGCTGATAGCAGCCAAATCGATCCTGCCGACTGCCACCGAATCCCTCTGGAGACACTTGGAAGAAGGAAGCGCATTTGAACCAAAACAGGAGGAAGACGAAGAAGACTTGCACCGATTGAGACATCGGATTGGTTCAAAGACGATATGAACACGCTAACCAAAACATTTTTAAGAAAGTGTTTATTCTTTTAAAACTCATCCTCGCCAAATCCACTCTTAGGCGGACGGCCAGCGACGGGATATCCGGGCTGTCAGGCGATCTCCATGGGGGCCAGCTCCCCCGAGGCCGCTTTGGATAATCGGCGGATCCAAATCCCCGTGACGAAAAATACAACTGAAAGAATGGGAAGCTAACGTTACGCATCCGTTGAAGCAATTGCATTGCCTTTCGCGCCTTTTAATTTTTTTTCATCCCATAATGGGCAAAAACCCACGATTTTGCACTGAACCCTTCGAGCAGCGAATCGCAAATTCAGTTCTTGTTCAAATTTTTGATTAAAAATATCCATTCCATACTATATTAGAATACGCTAAGACGTTTCATGGTAGGTGTAGCCTCTGGCAACCAAGCCTTCGCCTTTCCTTGGCAAAGGCTAGACGCGTTTCGTGATTCGTCCGGAAGCGGCGATTCCGCAAATGTCTGCACTGACCACGGAGCAACGTAAAAACGCTGATGCCAAGAGAAGAGCTCCAATAACTGCAGAGCAACTGAAGGCCGTCAACGTTGCGCAGAGAGCAGTGCGCGTCCGCGTCGAGCCCTTCACCCATGCTCTCCATCCAACCATCCGGCGAGGCCGATCATTTCGCTACAATAAGTCTGCGTCCATTCGATAACGTCGTTCCTCTGCTGAATTAAAATCAGCAACCAGCGTATACTCAACTCTAAGTTAATGATGCGGATGAAGTGGTTCAAATGAGCACGAAGATTCGGAACGGGAAATGCGTCGCCGTTTGTAATCGATGGAGCAAGTGGGACCGGCA
The DNA here is from genome assembly GCA_905338385.1 of Darwinula stevensoni. Lineage (NCBI taxonomy): Eukaryota > Metazoa > Arthropoda > Ostracoda > Podocopida > Darwinulidae > Darwinula > Darwinula stevensoni. Next base: position 12,905 of record CAJPEV010004944.1, read on the forward strand.
AACGATTCCTGTACCCCACAGGAATTCACACACCGGACGTGTCTTTCGAAAAGTCAGGCGATGATTCGAGCTACCGACGTCATCATTTGGGATGAAGCGCCGATGGCGCCAGCGAAAGCGCTGGCAACGGTGGAACCGGCGCTGCGAGACTCGTTTGACGATGACCGATTCGATGGGAAAGTAGTTCTGATTCGCCGAATCTCCGAGAGTTGGTCAAGTTCGTTCGTCGGGATTATTTTTGTTCGTTATGATGATTAAAAGGGCAAAGGTCAGAACCTTTGACCTTTGATCTTTGTTTTTATTTAAGGTCCTTGAGTGGCATATCATAAGAAAAATGATAAAGACACCTTTAAAATGACATCAATATCTGCCTTTTACGTTTATTGTAACAAAAGCTATGCGCACTTAAGCGATGAAGACTGGACCCAAATTTGGATCACTTTTTGCTTCTTTCAAATTGCTACATCTCTGGAAGTACTTGAGGTAGGGAGCTGAAATTTGGCATGGGATGGTTCTTCAATAACTCCTACAAGTTCAGCAAATTTCATTGAAATCGGGGGGGATGAGGTCAATTTTTATTTTATTTTGTGTTGATTCGACATGGAACGACCCGCTGGGAGAATTCCAATTCCAGGAAAAGTGGCCTTTTGTGGGTGCGATCAATAGTCACCAGGCACTCCCTTCCCCCGGTTTTTCGTTTCTCCTCGGTCCGCCGATGCCGACGATGAATCCATCGATCCCCGCCCCAAAGACATCGCTGCGACTGGAATCACCGCCATTTCCGCACTCAGAGGAACCGCAGACGGGAATCTCTTCGGCCATACGTGACGTCAAGAGCACAAAGGCATTTCCACGTCGAGGTAGGATCCCACCTTCGCCTGCTGATATTTTTATGATGCATATATGCCTAGACTCTGTCAATTATTAGACCTGTTGCTGTAAACCCGTTCCGAATCGCAGACGAGAGAACCTCATAATCTCGTACGTGCTCACAACATAGTTTCTTTTTGCCCCACCTCTGAAATAAAATGGCGATATCGGTATATTACATTCCATCGCATATCCATTCGCTTCAGGTGTGTCCGGCATCGTAACAATTTCATTCGAACAGCACGTATACACGCACAACGCTGACTTTGGCGGTTTCAATTGCGATTTCTCTTCAGACGGAAATGAGAAAAGAGAGACGAGGAGGCCTCGCCTCTGCGCCATCCACCGAGGAAATGACACGAGCAAGTCCTCGCGTCTCCATTTATACTGGGAGGGCCAGCTGACGTCATCGCATGCGCAAGGATTCGCCATGGAATTTATGAAGGAAAAATGGACACAAGAGAACGATGCGATCGACACTCGAAGAAGGTCGTCCGAAAACGCGAACCCTTTCATTCCGATCGACAAATGAATTCATACTGACGCCGACAGAGGAAATACAAACAAGCATACGGGATCCGAAACTACGGAAAATTCACCTCGACGGGGATTTCGACACGGCTTATCCTCGCCAAATCCACTCGCAGGATAGCGACGGGATATCTCGGCTTTCTCAGTCCGGCGATCCCCATCGAGGCCAGCTCCCCCAAGGCCGCTTTGGAAAGTCGGCGGATCCAGATCCCCATGACGAAAAATACGACTGAAAGAATAGGAAGCTTACGTAACATTCCCGTTGAACCACTTGTATTACCTTTCGCGCCTTTTGGAGCTTTTGCATCCCATAACGTGCAAAATCATTATTTTTTGCTCTCAACCTTTCGAGCCATGAATCGCAACTTTCATCCATCTGGTTCAAGTTTGTATTCAAAATCTTTCTCTTTTTGCGTCAGGAACGCGCAGGTAAAAGCTTACATAAAGTACAGCACTATATGACTTACAGGCCGCAAAGAAAGGGAAGAAGACTCGGAAGCAATAATTGAGGTCGAACATGTCCCCTGCCTCTCTTCCGGGTCCGCAAGAAATGTTTTCACAGTCCAGACGCCCGAGCAGAACGACCGGAGCGACCCCAGCCAGGACGACCGGAACGATCCCAGCCGCAAGACCGAGGAACCCGAAAGCGAGGAAGATCGCTCCCACCCACCCGAGCGTCTTCACAGCCTGAGAAGACAAAATCCTCCGCATTCTCGACAACGACCTCCTCCACGAAGGGTTGTAAAGCACTGACCTCCGCCAGGAGCGTCTGCTCCCTGCTCGGGAGTCGGACCTCACCGTCGTCCAATGGGTCCATCGAACGGTCCATCTCCGCCTCGACGTATGGCAACAGGAAGAAGGGGTCTCTCGAGTCTCGGAGGACGAACGCAGTGAGTCGGGATCGACTCGAGGTCATTCACGTCCCTTTTGCTCAACCTAGTTGTGCATATGCTGATGTCCCGCAGGGGCAACAGAAATTCATCGTTTGCTGACGGAAGCTAAACGCCGTCCACGATAACGTACGATCATAATATTATCGCGATATATCGGGTATGGCAAGAACGATCCTCGAGTCTCAGGCTAAATTATTTCCGGTCCCGGCTGTTCTTCACGAAACTTTCTCCGCGCTCACCCATACAGAACGTTCCCCCCTCGTTTGTCGAATTGTACCACTTTTCCGACTAATCTTTAATTGAAGGGTCTATCTGATAGGTTGAGAGAGGGGTGAAAACTTTTTTTAAACTCAGTTTCACCGACCCAATTTTACCACAGGAGAAATTTCGGGGATTTGGTCTCGTCCAGGAATGGACGTTCGGAGAACCAGTTATTCGGAAATTCAATATTTAGGCCAGTAGATGCTGCGGCCAGAATAACATTTCGACAAGATAGTGGATAGATTTTGGATGATCCCCCAGCTCTAGCATAGGCTTACGTCCGTCGTCCTTTCTACCACGACCTGCTAGAGCTGGTGGCACGTAAATCACGACGTACCGTACGCGCGAAGTAACGTAGTGTAGCTAGTACTCAAATAGACTATGCCAAGTTAATGTACAAGCACGAGCATAAGTTACTTTCCAAGTTCTTTACTTCCATGATGCTTCTGGATTCTTATCGGGCTTGTATGGCCTCGAGAGTCACAATATCGCATTCTCCAATTGAAAATATTTGTCACGAGACATCTTCGCGCGGGTCAAATGTTCTTTGAGTGAGGCAGAAAAAAAGGCAAATGACGATATAGCACTCTTCATCTTACACTATCTTCGACATGCTTAGGGATGCTGGAATTTCATCCTATTTTCACAAACGTCACCGGAAATACGCTATACTTCATTACAAGGCGTCGCGATTGCAGGGAAGACTCCCTGGAAATGCGAATACTTTCCTTCTAATGGGCAGCTCAGCACGAACGCTGTCAACCCGAGAAATTCGCGCATCATGCCCCTTTGTCTCCATGAGAAGCGGACAAGCAAATTACATCCGAAAAAAGTCGCTCGTTGCACTCATATTCCCTGGGATGAATTCAGAGCACCATGCCCAGACGGCAACTTCCAAATTGTAAGCATTCACCACGATGAAGCGTCGTTAGCAAGTCAGCGGTCGTCGTGGACTCGGCTAAGGATGCCACAGCTGCCTGCTACCAAATCCGTTCTGACGACTGCTACCAAATCCATCCTGCCGACTGCTACCAAAATTCATCCTGCCGACTGCCACCAAAATCCATCCTGCCGACTGCCACCAAAATCCATCCTGCCGACTGCTACCAAAATCCATCCTGCCGACTGACACCAAAATCCATCCTGCCGACTGCCACCAAAATCCATCCTGCCGACTGCCACCAAATTCCATCCTGCCGACTGCTACCAAAATCCATCCTGCCGACTGCCACCGAATCCATCCTGACGACTGCTTCCAAAATCCGAGCCGAGCAGGGCTCCCTCTTTCCCATTCGTCATCTCGTCCAAGTTCGCGTTTTGTATTATGGCAATTCAACTGCCAAGGAATAGGCATACAACTAGCAGGTAATGCCAATGGCCAATGCAAAAATGGCTACTAGCGTACCAAATTTTCAAATTTTTTATTTCTCTGGACCATCGTCGGAATTAGTGTCACCCACTCACGATCGTCTATATATAGACACGGACATCTGCTCATCTTTTCCCACAATTTGGTAATTAAAAAAATAAACAAAAATAACTCACGGCTGCAACCGCGCTCGAGAGAAGAACGAGCCATGAGAAAAGAAACCCCGCAGATCCGTCGAGACGACGCCATAACCGAGTTCGACCGTGCGTCAGATGGTTCCATTTTCCCCGTTGGATTCCCTCCGTTCCGCACGGAATTCGTCCAGACGTAGTCGTCGACCAGAAATGTTTCGCGTTCACGAGGGCGAGTCCTTGGTGAAAATCGGTTGTCACTTCGGTCAGTTTCTTCCTTGGATTTGGGTTATCAGACATAGTCTCCACTCCCTCGGCAGCAGGAGACCCCAACCCCAATTTTCAGGGTTTCAAATAAATTACATTTTTAAAAAATTATTTATTAATCTTCCGACAGTTTCGTCACGTGACCCCATAGGAACACTGCGTGAAAATTCGAAATGCATCACTTGATGAGTCTTCGGATTCCACGATGCGTTTCGAATTTTCTTCGAAATTTCCGTGCTGAAAGCAAAAAAAAAATGCAGGTGTCAAAGCTTCCATACGGCATTCTTAATTCCGAATTTTTTTGGCAACCGACCGTTTTCTTCGCCAAACTGTGTGACCATTGAAGGTCATGTCCTTACATCGAAGGTCATGTCCTTACATCGAAGGTCATGTCCTTTCACTAAAGGTCATGTCCTTCCCCTCTTCCCAGACGTTCGTCGGATATCCTTCGTGCAGCATGCTAGAGGCGGATATTTCGTGTTCCCGGGGGTAATTCCTCGCTTCGTCCAGCTACTCAAGGAATTTCGGGCGACCACTTTCATGCAATCATCTTGAAAATCATTTGAAAAGGACAATAGGATGCATTGGGTTTAAAAGGCGCTTTCGGTCGACGATGAGACCGACATTCCTCGATTAATATCAGCTATGAATTGTGTTGTTTACATATACATTAAATTGATGTCGCGTGGGTCTGGCGCTTCTAGAGTAGCGTTTAAACACGGACACAGAATAAAATGTCAGGTAAATACTGGAGCCGAAAGCGTTAACTTTTTGAAAGTAATGTGGAAACGTGCTTTCCGGCGGATTTCAGCAGAGATTTAATTTATATCAGGTGAAATTTAGACATTTCGATTTTTTCTAGAAAAATCTGGAAAATGTTAGAACTTTCTATGTAGGTGTAT
>CAJPEV010004945.1:0-18127 GCA_905338385.1 Darwinula stevensoni
TGACATACCTGACTCGACCCGACCCGACCCGCGCTACTCTCTCGCGCGACCCTTTTATTCCGTTATGCCGGACATGCGCATTATCTTTTACTGTGATTTCATCATCTTCATAAAAGTACCTCCTACATTTCCCCCCATGCCTAGCCCTCTTCCGGGGGTTCGGCAGGGTCTAGGATTTGAAGATCGGGTGGTATATTCAGTGACCCTTTCAATCGCACCGCTGGATATTGTAACTACATATGTCGTCTATGAACACACGCGATATTACGGCATTTCATGTGCACATCATAAGTATACAAGAATGACAGCCCTCACGGTGTAGTCTGGTCTACATACACACATCTACGAGCACTGGAGAGATTCTCACTCTCCCGTTCTAAGCATAGTTTGAACTTTGGAGCACATGAGGTTACAGTGGTTCTATAATAGGTATCCTTTGTGTGAGAATTGTCAAAGGAGCGACATCATTGAAGATCTTTGTTTTCCTGTCATCGGTTTGAAGTGATGGCGCTGCAGCTCCCGAGTGGTCGCTGTCCCAATATTTTCCCGTCTTGGAGTATGGGGTTGAATCCTGGGTCATCCCTTGCCTCTAGGTCCTCCATTCTCCCATCGAACTGCCTCTGAATACATACAATACTTCAGTTCCCATTCGTAATCATTGGAAATCCTCGCAATATCACATTTCTTTGTTTGGTCACCCAGGTTGGATTGGGGCTACCTTGGAAGTTACCTTGATTTTTGGCTGACTTTCGTTCTTAGCCGAAATTTTGCGGAATACGCATCTTTCTCATAAGGTTACCAAGCAATTGTTCATAATCACACCTCTCTTGCCTCATTCTCTTCCTTTGAGATGGCTTAATATCAATCATTAGCTCCGTGCCCGCGCGTCGAACCTGTCTCCTCCCTTGGGCCTTATTAGTCATCATGGGCAACTCATAGTAACATTTCCATCCACGAACTAAGGAAAGCATCGCTTTTGATGTCACATGACATCATAGTGTACATGGTATACAACACTTTCTTGTACATAACGGAACACAATTCATTTCCTCTGTTTAGCCCGTCAGGTCCGAAGACGAGGGTACGTCGAAGCCTTCGAAAAAATTCAAGGCCGCGGTTATCTTGTTTTGTTATTATTTTATTGAGTATGGCTATAATCATCAAATGTGGAGACTCAAGAGGGTGATGATGTTTATGAATCAGTCCTCCAATTCATAATTATGTTAATTTATTTTTCATTGACTTTCCTTTTTGGTTTCATTTGTTCATTTGAGAATTCCAACCTGTGTGATCTCATATTTTAGAGTGGATTTTAGTAACTTCTCTCATTTTCACTTGATCATCTCAAGAGAAAAGAGAAAATATATTAGAGCATGAAGAAGAGCACGATTTTCTTGTTGCACTATTCCCCTCCGCCTCAAAATCGTGCGAAATACGTCAGGGCGTCCAAAGATCTCGCGTGAAGAGGAGTCAGCGAAGTAGGAGCCCGGTTGGACATCCGTCATGTGAGCGGAAGATGAAGGATTCGTCTGGGAGTACTGGAACTCGTGCTGCCACACCTTGGGCTTGCCGAAAAGGGGCCATGTCGGGAAGATAGCTGTGCAGACTAGAAAAAGGTATTAGGGAATACACAAAACAACGATAATATGCACCTTTAGGAAATTCAGCTCCGCCATGGGACTGGTGCTTCCATGTCGGGTGAAAGTTCCGTGATTTGTATAGGCGGTAATGCCCCTTCCCTCTGTGGGACTTCTATAGCATAACGAGCATGAACCGTGGTTTTCCTTTTTCTCTTTCTGGACTCGCGTCTTTTGTAAATTACGTATGTCAGACCCGAGACGATGACTGGTAACGTGAGGACGACGAGCGTGAGTATATAGGGGCTGTGCGTGTGGTAATGATCCGAGAGCTGAGTTAATATAGCTGTATCTTCCTGTTGTTGATCCCGAAACCGGCGAATCAAAGATTTCACCGTTAAGTCCTCCACTTTCGAATCAACCCATAGTTTCTGTGCATGAGTTATTTCCTTTTGTACAGTGTCTCGTCGGGATTGGAAGGCAAGGAAGCCCCTCCTAATTTGCGCTTCTTCTTCGTCGGTCGTGAGGTTGAATGAGGGAATTACAACCTCGGGGATAGTCGCAACTATGTTTGTCGTTCCAACTGGGCCACTCGCGGTTGCCCTTAATTGGAAAAACGAATTCTGAAGAGTACATCCGTCCTGTAGACTTAAAATCCCTTTTTCTTTTAATGTAAGTTTTGATAGGTGATGCGGCGAACACCAAACACTCGATTCATGAGATTGTAACCCTGACAATGCCCAGACATTATTTTTCAAGGGGACTACCCATGGTGGAGGCAGAGTCGTTACTTTGGAAGGACATTTGTCTTTTGCATGTGCGTTTCCCCGCCATAGCAGCGTAATACATCCCTCATCCTTTAATCCATGAAATAATGGTTTGGAAACCCTACAAATCCACATCTCTTTAAGGGATAAGCACTGGGACATATCGTATGTATTGAGAACCATTTCCGTTCGTGGCTCCTGATTGATCGCCAAAAGTTGCACATCTCCTAGGTCTATATAAATTCCCACAGTGGTACCAGGAATTACTTTCGGGAGCGGTACTGGTTTATACGCTGTGAAGGGGGTCTGATCAGTAAGTGGTAGACGTAAAATGACAGTCAGTCCACCTTCTGTACGTGCAACTTGTGCTATGGGTAAGGTGAAATATTCGTCGATTTCCTGGGGAAGTGGTAATGCTAATCGTTGGGGAGGGATCAGCTGGGATTCGATCGTCCGAAGGAGGCCGCGCATATCCGATGTCGTGAGGAGAGATTCAGAAATTCTATGGATTTTCCCTGCTTCACGTATCCGGATAAATCGTTCACTATCTAAATGTGCTAGATTCAGAGCCTCCCTTAAGAGTGAAAGATAATGCATGGCTTTGGTAAAGACATGAAGTTGTAGTGAAAAATTTTGTAATTGAGTGACCTGAGTTTCCATCATTGTTAGATCATGTTCGTGCTCTTGTAGAATTTCGAGAGCATGATGTAACCCTTTCGCTTGCTTCTCCGCTGCCATCTGCGATGTATTGAGGATGGAGAGGGTCAAATTCTGTATGTGTTGGACCTCCAGGTCCTTCCTTTCTGACAATTCAACTTTTTGTTTCAAGATTTGCACTTCCGCCTCTGTTGCCGTACCGAAAAGGAATTTTGCAACGTCCCCTATGGCGTTGACAAGGCCTCTCCTTGCTCTAGTAGGTGACTGTATTTCGGACAAGGACAATTGAATCCGATTGGCTGTGAGATTTACGTACCTGATTTCCAGACTCATTGGGATCGCGAAAGTATTCTTTAAGGATCTTACTATCATGCTCAACCTCCCCAGATTTCGCGTAATCCGTTCAACGCGTGCAATGGTTTCATTGATTGCGACGACTGTAACAACTTTCCACGTCCCCGTAATTACGAGCAACTTTTTATCTGGTGTGAATATCAGTCCGGAACCTGGCTTGGTTGCATGAAAAGAGGCTGGACCGTTTTCCCCTACTATATACACTCCCAACAGTAGGCAAGCAAAAACCTGTCTGATAATATGAAGTTTCATGACTTACTTGCTGTTGTCACGGTGGTTTCTTCTCCTCGACCGATTTTTATAGACTAGGAGTGGAGGTATAGCAAGATACTGAGTACGTCTCGTCTTGGCTATGGACACTCGTGAAGAATAAATGGAGTTCTCTCCTGCACCTGAGCGATTAGTATGAGCCTCGCGTGCTTCATCGTTATAGGTCAAGGTGGTGCTTACATGAACCTAGCAATAAATCGAGTTAACGAAGTCGACGTCCTTGAAGGATCTCTTTGTGCATTCGTTCCCTTCCTGTGTATCCTTATCTTTGTAATTTCCGCGATTCGTGTGGTTCTCTTCATCCCCTTTATCTTCACGATATTCCATTCCCTCTTATGATTATTCCCTTCGAGTCCCCTTGGTCCTTTAATTTTTGGGCACGCTATCCTAATCTTTCCAGTGTATGGATTTTCTCGTTAATATTGATAGAACTCCCTCTCTTCCCATCCCTTACCTTCGTAATCCGTCTCATGCGATCCCCATGATTCTCTACTCCCATCCCCGGCATATAATTGCCCCGGGTATTCGTATTCGGGTTCCCTCGTGATCGTTCTTATGTCTCTCGATATCGGTTCCCTCGAACGGAGAGGATATCGATGCGCACCGCGTTGCTCCACCGGAGGTCCACCCTCTTCCCTTTGTGGTTGCAGAGGTATACGTTCGACTTCATCGCTTCCTCTCTGAGCCGAACCTTGTCGCGAGAAAACATTGGACAATCTCCGTCCAATCTGTCCCAATCCCCCTAATGGTTGACGGTGACGCTGAGGGGTTTCCTGATGTAATAAAGCCTCGCGTTCGGCTGCATTTTCCGCTAATGGAACTGTCATCTCTTCCGCCGGACTTTCCCGCGAGTGAGGCACTCGCATGGGCATCTCTGGCCCTCTTTCTATGTATCGCGCCCCCGATCGATAGACCCTAGTTGGCATCTCAGACTCTCTCTCCATTACGGATCTAGTAACTCTTCTCTGGGCAGGGGTTTGGACGGATGTTCGTGCATCGACTGTTGACGGCATCGGTTGAAAACCACCTCCAAAAGGGAGGGGGATCGTGAATGGAAAAGCCTCGTGGCTGAAGTTGGAGAGATCGAGCGTAGCTGTTCTAGGATTCCAGATCCGCTTTCCCTGCGAAGAGTCGTTCTTCATCGATTCGCTTTCCGGAATTCTTGTCACCGGCTGCTCTGGCTGTGGGTAGAGGTTTCGCGGTCGCGTATACGGGATAGCCTTGTTAATGTGAATCCTCCGAGTACTCACTCCCGGCCCAATCCCCTCTACTTCTAGATTTGCTGGAGGGTATTTTCGAATAATTCGATATGGCCCGACATGTTTCGGAAGGAACTTCGCCGTCTGCCCAGGTTTGGGCGGTCGCTCGTTTTTGAGCATTACCCAATCCCCTATCTCAAATGAGGATTCTTTTACTTTATTCCTTAGATTATAGTACTGTTGTCGTTGTTCTGCCTGATGTTGTAATTGTTGTCTAGTATGTTCGTAGGCCTCTTTCAAGTCCTTTTGCATTTGTTCCGCCCAGGAAAGGTTCTCTTGGTACTTTGGTGGAGACGGTGATAACAAGGCGTCCTCTGGAAGTCGCATTTCTCTTCCATACAACAGATAAAATGGGGTCTGACCGGTGCTTTTGTGTAATGTCGACCGGTAGGCCATCAAGATGAAAGGGAGATATCTCTCCCATTCGTCTTGCTTATCATGCACGAATTTCGCCAATGATTCCTTCAAGGTGCGATGGACACGTTCCACGGTACCATTTGACTGGGGGGTATAGGCACTGGTATAGATCCTCTTGACATGACATAAGGAGCACAATTCTCGAAATATTTCCGAGGTTAAATTCGCTCCGAGATCGGTCGTTAGATATTGTGGGGTTCCATGTCTCGCAATAAAATGCATAAATGTGGAGGCCACCATTGTGGCTGACTGGTTGGGCATTGGGAGCGCTTCGTAGTATCGAGTTAAGTGATCAATGATGGACAGCAGATACCGGTTCCCATTTTGCGATTCAGGCAAAGGTCCCACTACATCTACTGAAATGGCCTCAAACGGTTCCCTTGGGATTGTTGTCATCGTTAAAGGTACCGGACGATGTTGCGGATGGAAACGCATTTGCTGGCAGGCGTGGCATTGTCGTATATACTGTTCCACGTCTGCCTGCATTCCTGGCCAATACACTCTACTCTTCATCTTTTGTAATGTTCTGTCGGCCCCAAAATGTCCTGCCCATGGGGTTGCATGAAACAGCCGTATGACCTCCATTCTGAGGCTCTTCGGAATTACTGCTCGATGGCGAATCTGAGTTTCGGAAACATTGATCACCTGGGCTTCCTGGTAGAGTACGTTGTTAGGTCCCAGAAAGTAGTGTGGTTTGTTCCGCTCATCCGTTCTAGATATACCCTGAGAGTCCTCTAGAAGGAGAAAATATCGTTGATCTTCATCCTTTTGCTGTTCATTCACTAATATAGTCTCATCTAGAATAGGGTCATATTCTATCACTTCTGTACTTTCGTCCCGTTGGAAATGCTGAGACGATAAGAGCTATCGTCTCAGCATTTCCCTCGGATGATGAACAATTTCTACTTAGGGCATCGACATGTGGGAGGGAGGTGCCTGAAGTATAGTCAACCGAGTATTCATAGGGTGCCAGTGCTAGACTCCATCTCTGTAGTCTAGCTGACCGGCAAAGGTTGTTCCCTTCTAGAATATACAGGGTGTTCGGGATAAATTTGACAGAATATAATTTTATTTTTTTCTTCAGATCTGGTACCCCTACGTTTATGGAAGTGAACGGCATTGTGAAACCTGATCACTACGGTTTAGAGATGTCAAAGTCAACTGTAATGAACAAGTGGAAGCCACCTGAATATTGCAAAAGGGTAACCTGCATCATGATGATTCGTGCCGGGCATCAAGATTCCGCAATCATGACAGCTGCTCAATGCTGTTTGAACACTGTGAAAGCAATAAGACGTGAAATGAAGAGCTGCAACGGAGATTACGAGGCCTTGGCTTGTAGAAAAGGATACAGCAGACGTTCTGATTGCCTTCGTACACCAGAATTCATCCAACAGCTGCAGAAGAAAGTGATGGAAGACCCAGGCAAGGGAATGAGAGCTTTAGCGCGGGAAATGTGTGTTGCAGCTTCCACCATGAAGCTGGCCTTGAATGAAGACCTCCGCTACCAATCATACAAGAGGCGTAAAGGCCAACTTCTTACAGAAAAGGCTCGAGAAAACCGCCTGACGAAACCAAAGAAACTCCTCAACAAAGTGAAACATCCTGTTGAACCAGCGACAATCTGGTTCTTCTCTGATGAAAATAATTTCTGTCAGGATCAGCTGCACAACACTCAGAACAACAGATGGCTTGCCTACAATCCAAATGGCGTTCCTCGTGTCATGAAGACCAAGTTTCCCTAAACTGTGATGGTTTTTGGATGTGTCTCCAGTGAGGGTGATGTCATGCCACCTCACATCTTTGAACAGGGTCTCAGGCTCAATTCGGATGGCTATGTGGAGTTGCTGAACTCCGTGGTCAAGCCACCCAAACTGTGATGGTTTTTGGATGTGTCTCCAGTGAGGGTGATGTCATGCCACCTCACATCTTTGAACAGGGTCTAAGGCTCAATTCAGATGGCTATGTGGAGTTGCTGAACTCCGTGGTCAAGCCTTGGTTTGAGAGGGTTGCTTCAGGAAGACCATAAGTCTGGCAGCAATATTCGGCACCCTGTCACACCGCTGGGAAGACTCAGAAGTGATTGTCTGAGAATTTTTACGACTTCACCAGCCCCAGCGTTTGGCCCCCTAGCTCCCCTGATTGCAATCCGATGGATTATTATGTGTGGGGCGTGGTTGAAATAGACACTAACCGCACTGCTTGTAACACAAAGACCCAGCTGATAGGCAAAATAAAGGAGGCATTTGAGGCTTTACCTAGGGACACCGTAAAGGCCTCATGTGCCAGATTCAGGAGCCGGATCGAGGCCGTCGTGGACGCTCAGGGTGGCTTCTTTGAGTGATTCTGTTGTGACTGCTTCAATCTTCATACCGATTTTCCATTTTTTCCAATAAATTTATTTTTGGCTGAGATATTCACCTTTTCCCCCTTTATAGGTAACTGTCAAATTTATCCCGAACACCCTGTATAAGTTAGGAGTATTCACGGCTTCGAGAATTTCAACTGATAAAACGAATGACCGCCTTAAGATTTAAGGTTGGGCCTTGATTGTCAGAAAATACGAGGGCTGCTCATGCAATTCGCCGATTCGGACACGCGGAAGGGGACTCCTGCCCTTGCCTGACCCTGTCCACGAACTAAACGAGAAGTCCTCGTATAAAGTTATAGGCCTGCTGCCTAGAGTTAACCCTCCTATTTAACCAGGATATAAAACGTACCGTGAGCGCAGGCCTAAGCTTGTCCTAATGACCCTCCCCTCTTCAATCACGATATTTTCAATGCTTGCGCAGTAAAACTTTCGGCTGCAAATTTGAAAATGTTTTATTCCCCTCTCAGCTCATGCTCATCCTCAGGCATCTGGTCTAAAAAACCATGACACCAAGAAATGGAGATACGTCCTTGAAATTTGGTTTCGGAACTCATAGGACAGGAGAAAAACTCCGATTCTATGAAGTCCGTTCTCTACATCAAAAACGTATGGAACGAGTGATCCAGTCTGCCAATTTAATCGCTTCGGTCGAAGTCGGAATCCTGTTGAAAATGGATGAATTAAGCGATGTACATGTCGAGCACAGTGGCTATGAGGTAACAGGTCAAATCCAATATCGATCGATCTCTAATTTTAAGCAAAGAACATTATGAATGCATTGAAGCATCCTATCTAGAAGCCCAACCCTGAGGATTCGGTCAAACCCCTTGGTTAATAGGTTTGGCAATTCTCATTCCTTCGGCGCTTGCGCCTTCAAAACTAAGTTGCTTCAGAAAAGTTTTATATGACTTCCATCATTAGGATCACTAGCAATTGATACAGTAGGCTATTTAGTGTTCCTATTTTGAACTGAATTCCTGCCTGTGGTCGTCAAACTCTTGTTTGTATATACAGTGTGTCCCAAAAGATCCGGTGATTTTTTTTCCCTACGCTTGTTTTAATCCATAAGCACTTCGCATAATTTATTGAATTTACATAATCTTGAAGGACTTCTTCTCCTCTTTCGTTTAAGCCAAAAGCTTTCTCTACTGCCATTAAAAACGCAACATATATTTTAAGCCATGAAATAATTTTCCCACTGCAATCGTCAGTTTATTCGAAGATGGAAAACGAATTTCTGAGACTAGCCGCCTGCTCAACGTGCCATGGTTAACTGTCTCCGATGCCTTCAAACGATACCGTCAGACTGGAAGCAATGCTGACAGGACAGGAAGTGGTCGTCCAAAATCTGCAAAGACCGCTGCGAACCGACGAAGCATCAGAAACCAAATTCAACGCAATCCACATTGGTCCACAAGAAAACTCGGCAAACTCTCGAGACCCCAAAGAATTCTGCCCAACGAATACTCAAGGAGGATCTGAAGTTGAAGCCGTACAAAAATAAAAAAACAATTGCTAACAGAAGCTATGAAAGCAGTCAGATTGAGCAATCTTGATAGGTGAATCCCAGGTTTGTTCGAAATTTGAATACTTGAATTATGTCTTCAGATGAAAAGCTTTTCACTGCCGAGCAAGGCCACAATCGAAAAAACGACAGAAGCTAGACACCTGAGCCACCTGGAACAAGGTCACTGTGGAAACTCTGGGCTAGATCGTCGACAAATATCTAAAAGGTCTGAGGGAATGTATCAAAGCCAGAGGGGGTCACTTGGAATGAATAATGAATCCAGAGAATGTGAGCTTCGATTGTTTGGTCGTTTGTATTCAAAATGACAAATTGTTGTTTCAAAAAAAATCACGGGAACTTTTGGGACACCCTGTAGATCTTTAAAAACAGTATTGTTACGGAGAGGGACTCGGAAGGCATGAGAGGCCGGGACTTGAACCCGGGCCTCCTGATTGCCGGCCAGGTGTGCTACCATTACACCACCGAACCCGGGACAATCAGTCGTGCCCCTCGATGCCATCCGCATCCGTCACAGTATCATGCATACATGCTCATGATTTCGGTGTTTTATTGCAATAAATATTAGTCGGAAAAGGGGAGTTATATCCTCATACTGATATCAATATTTGGACACAATGACTCTGAAGAAGAACTCTCCCTAAAACTACATACACTTGCCGATGAGAAAAAGCATAATTTCGTAAATTCTGCTCATTCATGATCCCGTCTCGTTGAAGGATATGCATTAATATAGCATTGGCCTGAGCGCCCGTTAGTAGATTGAGTATTACGACTCGAAATCTCAAAGTTGAAGGAAACCTTCCTACCCGTTTTCCTGCTTTATGTAACTTATTGGAATCCACAAGCGCACCAGTACGCATCAACTCTTGTTCTACCACTCAGCCTATGACCTAGAATGCCATAGGCCTAAAAGCCTCACGCATCAAGCTGAAGGCGCCATCACACGCTATAATTTTGCTCATATGTGACTACTTCCATATGAGTGAATTTGCTAAGAGCGGGTGATTAGACGCTATGAGAAGACCTTGTGAGTTTTCAGAGTGAAATTTTGACTGCTGGAGTAATTTTGTTACTTGTTGAAACTTTATTGAGGAGAGTTAGGGCATGTCAGCGATGTCGAAAACGTGACTGACGTGTGAAGATGCAAAAATAGCTGGCAAGAAGGCGAGGAAAAAGGGTTTTGAAGCCAATATTTCCTGAAAATTACGGGATAAAGATCCCTATCGTTTCCGTGCTCTTCTCAGGATGAATATTGACACCGTGGAAATACTGACACTCCTCGATCGCCAAATCGAGAGAATTGATAGAATTCAGAATTATACGGGAAGCGTCATGTTACCCGACCATACCAACCAATCAGGAGGTATTTTTGCTATGAGTGGTTATAAGAAAGTCAAGGAAGTCTCGAGACCTTGTGAGTTGGAATCCCACTCACATGCGAGTCTAACAGTCGCTCATAGACCTCGACTACACGAGCTCATAGTTCACATGGGAGCAGTCATATATGAGGAAAATCATAGCGGTATGAGGCCTTGAGATAGTATGGCTCTGTTCCTGTATGCGAATGGGTCAAGAATGTTTTAGGCCTGAGCGTCTGTCCGAGGAGCAGATATAGACCTGCCAAGTCAGTCCCCTCAGGACACGCACTTTCAAAGCCCAAATTAAATAATGTGCCAACCATCTGCTCCCTTGAAGAAAAAAAATTGAATAATATGTTTGACCTAAGCGTCCATCTGTAGCTTAGGCCTAGGCCTGCGAAATGAGGCCCCCTCGAAATGTGCCTTAAAGGCATGTACCCCCTCAGTCGGATTTCTTATGCATCCGGTAACCCACTCAGGTCTCCATGTTCCCTTCTATTTAAGGAAGGTAGGAGGAGAGTGATGTAAGCCTAAGGGTCCACATGTGTGTTAACCCTAGGCCTACGAAATCATTCCCCTCCCCCCCCCTCCCAAACGTCCTCCCAGGGCGTGTACCTTCGGTGTCGGACATTCTCTGTAGTCGACTTCCAAGCAGCTTCAGTTTCGTTGAAGTGCGTGGAAGAGAATAGCATGGGCCTGTGCGTCAGTCCATGAGGAGGTGGGGGGGGGGGGGAAGTATGGCTAGGCTTACGAAATCAGTCCCTGAAATGTACCCCCAGGACATGGATGTACCCCTAAAGTCAGAATTTTCCGGTTTCATCAATCTAACAGCTATTAGTGTACCAAGTTCAACCTCTCATCACATCTAGAAAATGGTTAGATTCATCGTCAGTCAGTCACTCATGTTGTATAATAAGATGAGAACTCGTCTGATTTACGTCTGGGGGGGCACGCATATTTCGGTATAGTTTTTTATGTTTATTTTGGTTTTGCCAGCCCTTCAACGTCGCCTTCATGTAGCGTCATTGTCAAAATATTGATATAGTGTTTCATCACACTCCACGATTCAGACCAATAAACTGATAAAATAGTAGGCGCGCGCGTTGAGTGTGACAGCCACCACTAGCACAACTCTTGGCCTCTTCGAATTAAATTATTAGACTGGGCATCCTGCTTTACCTGACCCATTCAGATTCTGCCTAAATTTGGTGGGCTGAAGGATCCATTGAGAAACTAATATTCACCAAATGTCAGCTCTAAAGAGGAAAAGCAGATGGAAGTTAAGAGGGAAGGAGAGCGGAAAGATATTAAGCAATGGTTCCACTAAGACTAAATGTACTTTTGGTAAATTTTCTTTTAACATCTGTTGATCCTATTGATGTCAAAACCTGAGATTTGGCATATGAAGGCAAAATTGAGGATGTCATGAATATGTTTTTGACAAATGAATTTTTCCCCATGGGGGGGGGCTTAGGAGAATTAAGTGGAAAATATAAACCTCTGGCCCTTCACTATTAACCAAATTCAACTCAAAGCCTCAAAATCAAAACTATTTCAATTTCTCTAAGTAACAATAGACACAATTTAAATGACCAATAAATCTAAAATATGAATGTGGATTAGTTTCTCAATTGATCCTTGTACCCCAGAGAGGGTTTTGTATACCGATGGTGCTAACAATGATAAAAGCCATGTAAACATGAACATTGTCCAACGTAATACCCCCTTCAAGACATTACTTCTCCTCTTCACTCTTTTCAGGAATGTAGCATTCCTTATTTTTTAATGTTCTTTGAAGGACTGGAGCAATACTGGACTATCGGCAAGCTGAACCAGTCATGTATAAAAGTCGTGCAGCCAGCCGACTTCAGCGACCTGCCATTGCTGAACAATTTGCAGCATTCCTGGGAGGTCAATAGGGTCAACTAGATGGACAACAGTTTTACAGGGCACACAGAGTGAGTAGTTAGTCACTAAGATAAAAATAAGAGAATAATTACTTGGATGAAAACTAACCTAGAATTGAAGATAATTACTGATCAAATATTTGAAGAAAAGGCAAGAAGTGTCTAAAAAAACATTGGATTAACAAATCAAATTGTCAAGGCAAATGGCATTTAATGCATTCATGACCAATGTAATTATATTCAGGCAGCAATACAATATATTTGGATATTACTCTTTGAAAGTATATAAGGGTTAATTTCTGACTAAACATGGCTTGACACTTTGGGCTTTCAAATATTTGTGCTTTGAATGATTCCTTTTGACTCAAGATTCTTGTCTATTGATACAATGCCTCAGAGTGCCGTGCAGCATCAAATCTTGCATTGGGTCTGTCCACCGTGTCAGACTTTTTACTTAGCTTGCACATGTTTTGATTCCAACTTCACATATCCCAGACTCCTTGATGTCAATGTTTTAAAAAATAGTAATGAAGCTTCCATTCAACAGGACCCCAATGATCCTGCAAGTGAGGCAGTCATAATTGTGGATCCGATAGTAGCACAGCAGTGCCAGTTCTTTGACTGCATTCATGCAGATGGCACCTTCAAGGTAGTGCCACGGCAGTTCCACCAGCTGCTGACAGTTGTTGGGATCCATCAGGATTATGTAAGTAAAACTTCAAAAGAATTTCAGGATCACTGATGATTATGGGTATTAGAATGTCTTCTGGTCCACCACAGGGTTTTCCAGTTGCCTTTGTGCTGATGATCCGAAGAAAAAGAGAGATTTACCGAGTGGCATTCTGAGAGGTGCTACAACATTTGCCCACTCTCGATCCACAGTCAGTCATGACTGATTTTGAGGCTGCACTTAGGGGGGCATTGGGAGACTCTTTCTCAAATGCAGCACTCCTAGGGTGTCTTTCATTTTGCACAGGTCTTTTTGATGGTGCCTTGTTCTTGTGACATTTACGCTAAAAAAGTGAAGGGTCTCTAATATTTTTGTTTATAATATATAGGGAATGCAAAGAAAAGCCATAAGTTTGGGTCTACATGGCATCATGACTGGAGCAAATTCAAGAACCCTCCCAGGGTTGTTAGTCCGCTTAGCAATGTGTCTTCCACTCCTTCCATCGAATATGATTCATCCTGCTTTGCAAGACCTGGTGACAAAGGCAGCTCCAAATGTTGCAACATACCCTAGTCTGAACCAGTGAGGGGCAGATTCAACATTGTCTTATCCCAATAATTTAATTGGGCTGTACACATACCCAAATGCTTATGTTTCGATTCCCCGGGAAGGAAATGACATTAGGAAATCTCAGTTGAATATTATAATTGCAATAAACTTCTATGCTATTATTTTGAGTATGTTATAATAGGAATGTTGTAAAACAGTATTCCTTGTTACAAAAAGTGATACCATCCATATCAATGGCTACTTTTCAATATTCCAATCAATAGGAAATGGAAGGAAGGAAGTTTCTGAATTCAAGTTTTCCATGCAGGAAATTCCAGTTCTTTTATTTGAGCAATTTCTTCCAATTCATTCTAGAACAAATCCGATGAACTATCCATCAAAAATGGTTTCTCTCCTTTTCTCCAATAGATTCTTTGGATACATGGAACAAACTCGGGTCCAAGGCATCGGACCACAAGACTTAAGTGTAAGTGGGGAGCGAAGGAGGACGAATAATGTCATGGAGAGCTTCCACGCTCGACTGGCAAGGAAACGACGACCTCACCCTGATGCCTGGACATTTTCCCGTAATTTATTCTGAATATATTCCGGTAATAATGAGTAAATTATTACCTCTTCATGATATGAAATCTCCAATTTTGTGATTCTGGTTTAAGGAATAATAATACTATCCTTTTAGACGCACTAAAAGAAGTGGCAAGGACTTCTGGGAGGGAAATGTATGCGTTGCAGAGTGGACATACAATTTGCCATCCAAAAGGGATGCAATGCATCCTGAATGACAGGCGAGTTACAGCTACAACCACAGATCTTCA
This sequence comes from Darwinula stevensoni, assembly GCA_905338385.1. NCBI lineage: Eukaryota > Metazoa > Arthropoda > Ostracoda > Podocopida > Darwinulidae > Darwinula > Darwinula stevensoni. The sequence continues at coordinate 14,521 of CAJPEV010004945.1, forward strand.
GGGTAATCGGTGAGAATAACATGCATTCATACATGTAAATATGGAGCCACAAATCTTGGACTGAGCACCGTAGCTAAGAATGGAAAATTAGTCATGAAATTAAGTCAAACAGTCAGGAAGTGACTGAAAATTCTACCACCATGCTCTCTTTTGTTACAGCTTTGTCCTCATGTGAAGATAAATATTGGATCTGACATTTCACGGACCTGTTCACATTTGAAATTCTCATTGTACTTCCAGCTTAACACTATACGAATTCATGGGGAGAGTGAGGAGGGTGTTGGATGACAATACATTTCCAGGTAAGAGGTTGGCATTTTCTAATTTTGGTACTGATACCTTGAAAATGATTGCATTCTCCACACGTTAATTTCCAACTTTCATATGATTATCAATCAGTAGGTCCTCAAGGTCTTCTTGGTGGTCCTGCAATTTTGCCAGGTGCAGCCACCCAGGCAGTCAATCCAGTTCAAATTCCTGGACCTTCAGCTGTCAATGCAGCTTCAATTCCTGGACCGTCAGCAGTCACTGGGAATCCAGCTGTCCTTCCCAGCCCTGCTGCTGCTACTGCCAGAATTCATAGCTCAGAATCTGAAGATTCTGATACAGAGGGTAGGCAAATCTCAAGTTTCCTTAGTTCAAATTCAAAGAAGGTCTGAGCCTAATAAGCCAGAGGAGTTGATTTTTGTCTCAGCTTTTTATGTTGCTCACCTCGGTATAACAAATGAGTTCCTGAAAGTATGAATTTCTTTAGTTTTGATGATGTTCTTGTGGTACTTAGCTTGAAACATAACCATATGGAAACCATGGATTTCTCATGAGTGCAGTGTATATTCCACAGATATGCCACAACAGCTGCGATGTACAGTTTGCTGGGCCAAGAAGATTGAAGTGGCTTACCTACCTTGTCGCCACATAGTTGCATGTGCCACATGTGACAGGCAGCTACTAAGAAACAATGCTGGGCGTCCTACATGCAGGGCAAAGGTTTCCCGCAGAATGAGCATTTTTCTTCCATGAGAGACTTTTCTTAATCTAAAAATAAAGTTGATAGTTTGTTATGTATCAAAATACTGGTAGTTTATTACTCAATTCACGCATATTTTGGTGCTTGAGGAAGATGAAGGAATTACTAGAAGAGGACCATGCTAGGAAATGATGTAACACATCTTAGTTCCATTGCTGAAGTTCTATGAAAAATCTATGAGATTCACATTTCAACCTCTCACTGTCTCACAAACCAAGATTGATTCTGGTGACAAATTTTTTATTTTGTGGAATGTTTTAAAGAACCAATGGCACCACCAAGAAGGCCAGCCAATGATAATGTAAGATGTCTCACAGACATTAGTAATGCGAACCTTTAATCACCCAACATCTAAAGTGTACAACTATGTGGTCGAGAAAACAAAGCCATTTTAGAAGTGTTGACAAATACCAACAGTAACAAATATGTTTTTAGAAAGCTGATCTTCATAGTCATGCATGCAATCTATGGGCCTATCAATAAGAAGTGGTGCAGAGACAATCGGTTTTGCCAAAGGAGTTTCAGAAGTGGGTGTTTTGTGCAACAAATACATAATACGGCAATCCTCTTCTGTGCTTCCAATAGTAAAATAAGATATGTAGATAACTGAAATAGGGTTGCCATGAAGGCCTCTCCTTTTAGTGATACAAAGTTAATTTTTTTAAAAGCTCAGTTATTCCCCTCATTTTTTTAACTATACAGCTCTTTCTTAGCATCTTCTCATTGCTAAGTTGGGCAATGGGAAACTATTATAATGTACATTCTTTCATCATGCTGACATGCACCCTTGATTGAAGTTAATCAATGGCTGGATCCAAGTGGCAGGCTAGGAGATGATATCCTACATTATACAGTACCATAGTATCAGCATACATGAGCATTCCTTGCCTTTGCACGTTTCTCAGTTACCCACATGATACTACTATAATAAGATGCTCATGTTGCCATTAGATAGGTGTACACACGAAATCAGAGCATACATGGTGTTCACAAGATGTACCATGCATGTTCCTCACCTATTATGGTGTATCTGCTCAGGCCTGGGTTTGTGGACCTCAGTTTTCCTATGCTGACATTTAAATGAAAGACAATAGGCCAAGACGGAAAGAGGAAGTGACGTTACTCATTTTCAGCAAGTTTGAGACATAGGCAGACCTCACCGCTTAGAGGGAAAGGGTCACATGGATCCGCCATGTGTAAACTGAGACTGATGTTTCGATACACATTTCTTTCGGATGAAATTAGTACATGAGCCCAACCTGCACTTTTAACAGGGCCTACATTACCGAATGCACACTAGGCTAGTCCAGTAACCACCCCATAGTATTAGTTAACCATATTAGTGCCAGAGTAAATTAAATCAGTTAGAGAAGAAGCACCATTGACATCCTTGACGAAATACATTTCCTAACTTCTTTAGTATCACCTATTCGACTCTGCCACAGAGAGGGTTAAAATCGAAGTTACAAGAGACACATCTAAGCACAACCAACGACACGTCAACAGTGAATGACGCATGCAACCGCCACACACTCAAGCTGACCAGCTCAACAGTGGTGCCATAACAAATGGATCGTTCGAGGTGAGAGTTGAAAAGCTGGAGGCCAGAGACTAAGGGCCGAATCCAGAAACCTACATTGGTCACGGTACTTTAAGAATATATTAATTCCTATGCGATTAAAATAGTTCTATACCAATGGCGTAGCCTGGATTTCGCCAATGCGGAACGGTGGGGCAACTTAAATCACTCTGGGAAGGGGGGGGGGGGGGCTGAAGCCCAAACCCCCCAGCCTCTCCCCTCGCTACGCCATTGCTCTATACCCCTTTTAAACTCCGGAGTTTTGACCTTGACAACCAAACGATAGGTCAATTCGGGGTTGAGGAGGGAGTGAGGAAAGAGGGACGAAAGGGAATTGAGGAGGTAGATAAGTGTTATTCTTGAAATTCCTACGGCAAGGCAGGGAAGCATAGTCTGTATCCTGAATCCTTGTGCAGCGGCACAGCCGGCTGGCCGGAGAACCTCCATAAAATTAGCACCTTGTCAACTGAGTTGATAGAGAGACCCCATATTTACGCCCCCTCAAGGAAGGAATGGGTAGAAAGGAGAGGGGGTGGTGAGTGTGTCAACATTATTGCTCTCATTTGTCACCATCGGGCAGTGACACTCATCAGATGAATCTCATTACCCTTTGACTCTTTGAAAGTCTACTGCATGCACAAGGATTTAGGATATCGACTATAATACGAGGGGGCTTCAAAAAGTTCGTGGAAAATGTGTAGCTTGAAAAGAATATATGCGTGGATTTCAATCTCTTTGCACAAAAAGAAACTCTTACTAACGTAACATATAACATGCCTGAACAGGAGCCGACTTTAGGCATTAGGAAGGAGAAGAAGTCAGTTTGAAGAGAGCCCCCATTAGACCAACATGAATTCTGCTAAAATCGAAGCAAGAACAAACATCAAATTCATGGTGATGCTTGGGTGGAAGAATGGTGAAATCATTGATGCTTTAGGAAAAGTTTATGGGGACAATGCCCCGAAGAAATCGGCAGTTTACAAATGGATAACTCGTTTTAA
>CAJPEV010004946.1:0-18116 GCA_905338385.1 Darwinula stevensoni
TTGCATGAAAACTTGAATGCTCGCGCGCAGCTCTTCCCTCTTTGACTTCCCTCCCGCTTCGCACAGATTTGGGCGTGCTCGTGATTGTGTGTGTTCGTGTGAGTGAAAAGGGGGAAGGGGACCGACGTGACTTCAACTGGCGCCTATCGCTTTTGATTTTTTTTCCTTGTACCTCTGACGCCTTTTTTTTATTTTTTATCAAATGCTCCGCTTTCGCTTCCCCCTCCTGAGAGTCCTCTCGGCACGTCGCCGCTCGCCCCTAACCTGTCTACTCTCTCCTGAAGGCATTCCTTATGAAAACATGGGTGGGGATGAATGTCTTTCGGCACTGTTGTTAATTTTGGGGGCATTAAAATGGAGACAGGAAACAAATATTCACAGGAATGAATGAATCAGGTCATAAAACTTTATAAGGAATCCAAATTATCCTACGCAACGAAGGGAGAGCTCAAAGGATCAAAATACATACAAATTAATAGACAGGGGGGGCTTTTAAATATTTCCTCCCCTCACTCTCTCCCAAGGAACGAAGGCACTTTCTGATAATGGCGCCTATCGCTTTTGATTTTTTTTCCTTGTACCTCTGACGCCTTTTTATTTTTTTCATTTTTATCAAATGCTCCTCTTTCGCTTCCCCCTCCTGAGAGTCCTCTCGGCACGTCGCCGCTCGCCCCTAACCTGTCTACTCTCTCCTGAAGGCTTTCCTTATGAAAACATGGGTGCGGATGAAATGAATGTCTTTCGGCACTGTTGTTAATTTTGGGGGCATTAAAATGGAGACAGGAAACAAATATTCTCAGGAATGAATGAATCAGGTCATAAAACTTTATAAGGAATCCAAATTATCCTACGCAACGAAGGGAGAGCTCAAAGGATCAAAATACATACAAATTAATAGACAGGGGGGCTTTTAAATATTTCCTCCCCTGATTCTCTCCCAAGGAACGAAGGCACTTTCTGATATTTTTACGGAGGGAGGAAAAATAAATTTCCATGTACGAAATTTGAAGATGCAGATGAAGCAAGAAGATAATAAAATTAACTGGAAAATAAAGGTTTGAAATAGGCATACCTGAAAACTCTTACATGTCAAAGATCAAATGACGAGGGATGGGGGGGCTTTTAAATATTTCCTCCCCTCATTCTCTCCCAGGGAACGAAGGCACTTTCTGATATTTTTACGGAGAGAGGAACGATGGACGGACGACGGAAGGCGTGAGAGGCCGAAAGAAAGCCAAGGAACGGCCGGGAAATGCCATCCTCATCCGTCACAATATTTTGCATCTCCGAGACTTGAGATCTCCGGATCTAATCGGGATAAGGAATTAGTTCAACCCTTTGGACCGAGTACCCTCAAAGCGAGGATAATATATTTCGAAACGACTTTGAAAATTGGCTGTCGAATCATGCGCGAACGTGTTGAGTCTCCTCTGACCAAGAACGATTTGACTGAGGCCATGTTGCAGCAATCGACCGCGTTTCTCCTGCATGCCTCTTTCATCGTCTACGATCATGAGCTGCTTTCCTCAGAGTCAATGGAGTGATGAAATAACCAGATAACACCTACATCGCCTTTCCAGGTATGTTGAGTCTCCTCTGACCAAGAACGATTTGACTGAGGCCATGTTGCAGCAATCGACCGCGTTTCTCCTGCATGCCTCTTTCATCGTCTACGATCACGAGCTGCTTTCCTCAGAGTCAAAGGAGTGATGAAATAACCAGATAACACTTACATCGCCTTTCCAGGTGAACCGGTAGGATTTGGTAGGAATTATAGGATTTTTCCCAGTTGTGCCTCAAATGGCCTGCGTACTGTACGAAGCGTGATCCTTCTTTCCCTCTCTCACTCATTTTTTTTCCATGTCTAGACTTCTCTTCCCGTGTATGGGAGATGCGAGGCGCCAGGACACCGCTGTCTCACTACTTCCCAAAAAAAAATTTTCTTGCTTGACCCTTCCTTCACAATCCATCTTTTTCCACGTTCGCTTGAAAGGACTCGGCATTAAAAGATATTTCAATAATACTTCAGAATTTCCACTCGCGAAGCATCCAACATCTTGTAGGGATGGTAACTCCTGATTTCCTCCCAACCAATACGCAAAGAATATTTTTCCACGTTCGCTTGAAAGGACTCGGCATTAAAAGATATTTCAATAATACTTCAGAATTTCCACTCGCGAGGCATCCAACATCTTGTATGAGTAGGGATGGTAACTCTTCTGTTTTCCTCCCGACCAATACGCAAAGAATATTACGAGATCGGGATTTTTCCGTTTTCACTCCCTAATGGAAAAAGAAATTCCGCCGGAAAGAAAGAGAGATAGTAATCCCTGCTGTTCCTCAGTCCTGAGGTCTTGCACTCATTCCAGTTCAAAAGGGTATTGATCGACGATTACCGCTTCCTGCGAAAGCTTTTATAAAATAGGAGCAGGCGTGGAGTTGTACCTATATTTGTAACACCCTCTTCCTAGCCCCCCCATCCCTCGTCATTTGATCTTTGACATGTAAGAGTTTTCAGGTATGCCTATTTGAAACCTTTATTTTTTAGTTAATTTTATTATCTTTTTGCATTCGTTACTTGCTATTTTTCTCCCTTATTTTCCATTTTCATAATATTATTTCTCTCCGATTTATTCTCGACGAAAACAACGATCAATCCAGGGCGCAGCCCATTCCTCTCGTGTAGACTTTTTAGAGCTCAGCGAGGAAATGGATTAGGCATGGATTACCTACCATACTGAATGTGTAAGGAGGAATGCATACATTTAGGTGAAATCCCATCGGAGAAAGAAAAGTATCCCACGGCTATAATTGAATATTTTTTTTTAGCATTTTCCGTAATCGCTCGGCGCGGTCCCATGAGAGTATGAGATGCAAAGATCCTGATGTAACACAGCTTGTCCTGGGGTAAGAACCCTTGCATTACGTAACCATTAATTCATCCGTAACCAGAAATTCATTCAGGCATGCACGAAAAGTTCAATTCCGATGCTACAGTCATGAGAAATGTGGAACTTTTGAATAGACTCCAATTTTCGATAAGTANGCTTTCATGGACAGGCAAAAAGGTGGGGGGCAATGCTGACGTTAGGTACTAGACAGTAAGCAACTAGGATAGTCAAATAAAAAAATAAAATAAAAAAACAAAACAAAAATACAAAAATATATAGTTTTAAGAGGGTTAGGCCTACGATAAATTAAGGAACGCTCGACCTCGACACATGATATCGAAATGGGCGAAATCGCCTCTTGATGTCACTAACTACCTTGAACCTTGAACCTTGATTTTTTTTCCTTGTACCTCTGACGCCTTTTTTTTCATCAAATGCTCCGCTTTCGCTTCCCCCTCCTGAGAGTCCTCTCGGCACGTCGCCGCTCGCCCCCAACCTGTCTACTCTCTCCTGAAGGCATTCCTTATGAAAACATGGGTGCGGATGAATGTCTTTCGGCACGGTTGTTAATTTTGGGGGCATTAAAATGGAGACAGGAAACAAAAATTCACACGAATGAATGAATCAGGTCATAAAACTTTATAAGGAATCCAAATTATCCTACGCAACGAAGGGAGAGCTCAAAGGATCAAAATACATACAAATTAATAGACAGAGGGGCTTTAAATATTTCCTCCCCTCATTCTCTCCCAAGGAACGAAGGCACTTTCTGATATTTTTATGGAGGGAGGAACGATGGACGGACGACGGAAGGCGTGAGAGGCCGAAAGAAAGCCAAGGAACGGCCGGGAAATGCCATCCTCATCCGTAACGATATTTTGCATCTCCGAGACTTGGAAAAAGGACCTAATCGGGATAAGGAATTAGTTCAACCCTTTGGACCGAGTATCCTCAAAACGAGGACAATATATTTTGAAACAACTATGAAAGTTGGCTGCCGAATCATGCGCGAATGTGTTGAGTCTCTTCTGACCAAGAACGATTTGACTGAGGCCATGTTGCAGGAATCGACCGCGTTTCTCCTGCATGCCTCTCTCATCGTCTACGATCACGAGCTGCTTTCCTCAGAGTCAATGGCGTGATGGAATAACCATATAACACCTACATCGCCTTTCCAGGTGAACCGGTAGGATTAGGTAGGAATTATAGGATTTTTCCCAGTTGTGCCTCAAATGGTCAGCATGCTGTATGAAGCGTGATCCTTCTTTCCCTCTCTCACTCATTTTTTTTTTCCCTGTCTAGACTTCTATTCCAGTGCATGGGAGATGCGAGGCGCCAGGACACCGCTGTCTCACTACTTCCCCCTCAAAAAAATTTTCATGCTTGCCCCTTGCTTCACAATCCATCTTTTTCCACGTTCGCTTGAAAGGACTCGGCATTAAAAGATATTTCAATAATACTTCAGAATTTCCACTCGCGAGGCATCCAACATCTTCAGCACATTAACCTTTTCAGACTTGAATTGAGTTCTCTAGGAAAAGGGTGTATGTACAAAACATGCAATTCCAGATAAACGATAAAAATGTCCTTTAGCTAAACTGAAGCTGGTCAAAACGTAATTATCAGTAAAATGGTATGAGGCATTTTTCCAATTGAACTTTAGGTTTGAACGAATTTCTTTATCTCACATTGTTCGGATACAGGCAGAACGTATTCATGCACATACCTCCTCCTTCCATATCCGCACTGCAGAAACTTTTTCCAACAAGTCTTTCACCACTTCTTTATATTGATAGTTAAAAGTATAATTAATGAATGCATCCACAGATTTCAAGTAAACTCTTACTTGAATAATAGTAATGGAAATGTGAATAGTCAGGACACGTCTCCTTTACCGATTACTGTACTCCAATGATCCATTTTAAATGTGAATTATATGAATCATATGAATCTACAACTATTCCATGGACATATCCTACTACTCGCATCCTTCCAGAGGCTTGAATGACTGGGCCTCTTTCCCTTTCTTCATATCTGGTTTCTTCCTCATTTTCACTTTCAGTTTAAAAGTACGAAATAATTCCACCAAAAATCATTCAGCATGCAAGTGCTAATGGAATATTCATGGAGGCAGCCATATTGAAACAGCTAGGTAGTTCGCCTGCTATTTAATGAGACAATAGGAAAATCTGCTTCTCCTTTGTTGAGCACGCATCTTAACTAGCTGACCATCCTGTCCTATGACTAGTCACCCGAAACAGCACATGGACACGAATATGAAAAGGGCTTATGGGCACATACGCCTCTTTTCCAGAGAACTCCGCAATTAAGGCAGCTATCGTAATAATATCCTTTTTGCATTCTGGAGCTCTTTTGTGATTGTAATTTAAATGCCTAATATTTTTTTATGTAGTTTTCATTTTTCGTATAAATTAATCATATACCATCTGATATATATAGACGATCGTGACTGACTGACAGATTAAGATTGGTACAAGATCTTTCCAATCTTTAGACTTTGAGCCATGTGTACATGGCAAATCCTACGTCTGAAGTCTTTTTTAGGCTGAAACCTCCTTGTACGGGACCCTCATGTGTAAAACCCCCATAACGTTTTTCTTCAATATATATTGTGACAGATAAGGATGGCATTCAGTGAACGTATTGGATGTCCTGGGTTCGGTGGTGTAGTAGTAGCATATCTGACCGGCAATCAGGAGGTTCAAGTCCCGGCCATTACTTGGCTTTCCTTTGGATTCTTTTGCCTTCCATGTCCCTTTATTTATTCCACCTCCATAACATTGTTTTTGCTTGAGTAAAACAGAGAGACATGGAAAGCTGAAACTTGGCATGGACATGCCTACCGAGACGATGAGTTCAGGAAAAACGTAAAAGTTAAGTTCCATGCATTGTGGGGGCATATTCTTAGGGTCCGACGTTTTCATGTAATGTTTTTGTGACATGATGATGAGTGACATGATATTATTATTATTGAGTATTCAGCTTTCATGGTGTATCCCCTCCGGACATAGCTTTTAGGTGGGTTGCCTTTTCCAAGCACGTTTTACCACCAGCATAAAGGGCAAACGTATACGGTTGAGACTTTGTGGGCATGTAGTTCTCTGAGGATTCATTTCGGTAAAAAAAAAGAACTTTCGGTTAAAACGCCTGAGGGGATATATTTTGCAAGCGGCTTATTTTCTCGATCCAGCAAAACGGAGGGCGCTAGAAAGTTTATAATTTGAAAAGAAGAACCTGATGAATAGCTGAGTAAATGGAAAATGCTACTTTTATTATTTATCGAGGATCGTGAGTAGCTGACCGATTGACACAATTCACTATTCGCATCCTGAGTTCAGGAAAAATTCAACTTCGGTGATACATGCTATAGAACATATTTCCAAATAGTTCTCTTTTCTTCAATCAAACGGAGACACATGGAAAGCTGAAACCTGCCAAGATCGTGACTACTGACGCACTGAACTCAGGAAAAGTCAAATTTCCAAAATGTTGGAATTTCGGGAGGTGATATTTCTTGGGGACGTTGTTTTCAAGGAATATTTCATATCCTAGCGAATTGGGCAGAAATATTAATAGAAAAGTAAGAGCTGGCGCAAGAATAACGGACGTAATGTTGATTTAGGGAAAAATTCAACTTTCCTGTGCGTATACTCAGAGCACATGTTTTTGGAGGAGACGCTATTCCAAATATGCATTTATTTTACCGCCTGTAAAAAGAGAAAACGTATAAGGCTGAAAAGCTGTGTGGCATGGAGTTCCCTGAGTCTACATTTCAAAGAAAAAAAAATCGTTAAAACCGATCAGGGAACTTTTTCAAAGTCCCATTTTCCTAAATGATTATTTGATCCAACGAAACAGAGACGGAAAATTTAACATTCTAAAAGAAGTACCTATTTGATGGCTGAGTGCAGGAAAAATTCTACTTTAGAAATTTGTCCCTTAAGGGTAGTTTACAGGAGAGAAGTATTTCAATATGTATTCTCCACCACTTACAAAGTGGTGCACAAGAAAAGATTTCAAGTTCGGCACACTAGAAATAATAGACGTAATGATTTTGATGAAATTCAAGACTTTCCTCCTCGTATGTCAAGTTATTCAACGGGGACGTATTTTATGTGTTTCCCAATTTGAAAAAATATAAATGAATTAATCATTAACCAAGGTAATGGAGCGCCGAAGGCGCAACCATAGCGAGTTAGATATATAGACGATCGTGACTGACTGACGCTAATTCTAACCATGTTCCTGAAAGGTTAGAAAACTGAAACTTGGTACACATATACCTTTTCAGGTGCAGAGTTCAGACACACTTCGACTTCGGAGGTACATGCCCTGGGGGTACACATTTTGGGGGGAGAAGTTTTATTTTTATTTTTATCGTGATGGATAAGGATGTTATCGAGAGATGCCAGTGTATGTCACCGTTTTGATGGTTTAGTGATAGCACATATGACTGATACTCGTGAGGCCCGGGTTCAATTCCCGGCCATTCCATGCCTCTTTTTTTTGCTTCTCTTGCCTTCCATGTCCCATTGCTTGAATGAAACGGAGAGACATGGAAAGCTGAAACGTGGCATGGTCGTGCCTACCGACACGATGAGTTCAGGAAAAATGAAAAATTTCATATCCATGCCCTGGGGGAATACTTTTGCGAGCCGACGTTTTCAATTATGGTTTTTTTTTGTCCCGGCGTATTGAGCTAGTGTGGAAAGATGAAACTTGGAACATAACTACCTATTGGGATGCTGCAGAAAACTTCAGACTTTGGAAGTAAATGCCACAAATTTCAAAGGGAGATGTTTTTAAATAATTTTTTTGCATCAACCTGATGAACATGCAAAGCTGAAACTTTGCAGGAATGTGACTACTGAAAGAGTTAAATAAAAATGTTAAACATCAATACATCCCCTGGGGGAATTTTTTCAAGAGGCGATGTTTAGCAATTTTAGCGCGGAATTTTACTCCTTGGTGATGAAGTAAGTTCGCTCCTTTCCCAGAGTGAAAGGGGTGTGAAATTGGAGTTCGGTATATTACTCTCTTTTGTGAGAAAAATCGCTCCCCTTTTTCTAAGAGTGCACGGTGTTTTCTCATATTTTGTCATCATAACATCTCAACGTTTGCTATCAAAATTCGCCCTCTGTCATATCACAGAGCACTTCATGTGGGTGGGCATAAAGCACTTAATAACATAATAGATTTAGGATGAAGTGCATGAGTAAATCCTCAACTGAACCATTATCCGGGCAAGGGGAGTCTGTTGGACCCCAAGGCCTCCATTATTTATTAACAGCATTCCAACCATTCCAGATATATTCCTGTAATTTTTAGTATTTGTCTTTTACGTCGAGGTGACCAGGACGCCTGAACATCACCAACCTGAAACCTTCTTCAAAGCAAATAAATTTATTTAATTTGAATAACGTAATCGGGCGACAGGGGTCCATTGGGCCTACGTTCCATGTACACATAAAATGTTATTGCCTGATTCCCCCATATTTCTCATCTTCTTCGCTTAATGTTTCTCTGAAGAGCATTCTGACAACTAGAGTAAGAGAGAAAAAGAGAGGAAAGAGGGGAATTCCCAGATTTTGTATTGTGCTCATGTTAGCGAACTCCTCCGCATGAAGGATCTTTGGACTCGAGGTGATTCCCAAAGGTCAAGATGAAGTAATCCCATGGGAATGTTGTCCCTAACACATCTGTGCTGTCATTTTTGTGTTGTGGGACATGTTGGAAGTATTATATTCTCCATATGGTTTGGTATGGCATGGTAATGATGTCATGTCAGTCACGCCAATGTTAGTGGTTCAGCTGAATGTTTTTCTTCCAGTTAGGCTTTTATTGAGAATTGTTTCCTTTCACATTAGGCTCTTGGTCTATGGGCTTTTGATTACGAAGCTTGGAATGGCTTATGCAAAAACGCATTCAGAACGCAAAGTCATATATATATCTTCACATATACTTCAGAACATATATACTTCAGAAATAAGTTTTTGCGGCAATTTCATCGTGTGACTTTCTTGCAACTCTAGCTTTTATTCTTGGTCTCGGACTGCATCATCCTATGTTATCAATAACATCAGACTGAGTGTCACTCCAATTATTTAAAAGCAAATATCATGAGAAAAACGATAAGGTAAATCGGAGGTAAATGGTACCTCGAATGTAACTAATTGGATATTACAGGTGGAAAATAAATTTAAATGTGGGTGAAGCACATGTTAATAAAAAACTTAAAGCATGGGTGAAAAAGAATGCAGCTGGGGAACTAAGGTAAATTTACCCCAAAGTAAATACATACATTCATACATCCATATACTTTCTTGGCCGCCTTTCCCAACTTAATAGGGTGACAGATAAAGGAATACCCAAGAGCGTCCTCCAGTGATCTCGATCCTGGGCGACAGACTCAAGCTCAGCTGGTGGGATGCCGTGCCTCTCGTGACGAAGCCGAGCGACGTATTCACTCCTCCTTGTACGAGGCCTACCGACAGGTCTTTTGCCTTTCATCTTGGCCTGGAAGACTCCTCTTAGGAACCTGTCAGGGGGCATGCGGCAGACGTGACCAAACCATCTGGCCTGAGACCTCTCGATCCGGAGAAGCAGCTGCTCTATGTCGGGACTCTCGCGGATGGCAGAGTTTCTCGTCCGATCACGGCGCATTACGCCAGCCACTCGAGTCAAGAACCTCATTTCGGCAGCTTGTATTCGCGATCTGGTGCTTTCGGTCATTACTCAAAGTCCATGACCTTAGGTGAAGGTGGGGAGATAAAGACTCTTAAAAACCGAGAGTTTTGCTTCCCGAGAAACTTCCGATCTGGCAACCACGTTTCGCCAAAGTTCCTGCAGAACTGCAGAAGCCTTGGAGATGCGGTTGTCGATCTCGTTTACGTATCGCCCGTCACTTGAGAACCATACCACGAGATACTTGAACTTCTCTACCTGTTCCAGTGGGACCCCACTGACATGCTCGGTGCACCGAGCAGGATTTCTCCAGAGGACCAAGATCTGTGTCTTGCAGACGCTCAGTTTCATTCCGGCCGCAGTGCATTCGGAGTCGAACCGATCGAGCACGCTCTGGAGCTCCTGTCAAAAGCGGGTCAAAAGAACGACATCCGAGGCAAAGAGAAGTATCCTCACCGCGACGTCACCGATGTTGACCCCCTCCAGAGGGGACAGGATCTTTAGGCTGCGGCTACAGATCCTGTCCTTGTACACGAGGAATAGGAAAGGTGAGAGGACACGACCCTACCGGAGTCCAGCGCGTACCAGAAAACAATCCGAACTCCTCTCGCTCACTCGGACGCAGCTTCTGCAATCGCTGTAAAGGGACTGAACGGCCCGCAATAGCTGACCCTTGATCCCATACTCCTGCAGCACTCCCCACAGTTTTCCTCGGGGTACACGGTCGTAAGCTTTTTCAAGGTCCACAAAGCACATGTAGACATCTTTGGGATACTCCCAATGTCTCTCGAGGATCTGGTGGAGAGTGAACAGCTGGTCCGTGGTGCTGCGACCTTCACGAAAGCCTCACTGCTCCTCTTGGATGGCATCACCCACGACTGCCACCAGTCGGTGGGTGATGCCATCCACAGTTTCATAAGAAACAGTTACGTCTATGCTCTTGAATTTGGCAACGAAGTGATCAAACTGCTCTAATGAAAGAAATAACTAGGGATAACGAAGGTTATGTCAGCATGTGTTTTAGTAAGAAGACGAAAGTCCAGTGTCATTCTACTTTAGTAACTGAGAAAAAAAAAGTATCCTAGATTCAACGGTACCTTCAATGATGCCATGAAAAGTAGATTATTCGTGTTGGCCTTTGATAGCAAGTTTGTTTAGAATGGAGAAACAGATCAGTGCGGACCCCCCACACACGAGTAAAGGCCAGAAACCTAAATGATATCGAACTGAAGTGATTCATGGGAGCCTGTGGCACCGCAAAAGGCAGAAACTATGTTCGCCTCTGGCGTTCGTGAAGAAAAAGCCAAATCGTTAAAAAAAAAAGAAGCCATAGCTCATTAAATACAGGTCAGAGTGGGAACACTTTAATTTTTTTTAATCCTGCCACGATAATTCCCGTGAAGTTTCACAGCTTGCGAAAAGGGTTATTCTTTCGAGTCATTGTATCGTTTACATATGTGGAATGCTTGCTATTATCAGAAGGAATTCACATGAAATGTTCTGGAAACGGAAGTGATGTTCAACTTCTTAGGCAGGGCCTCAAATGCAAGCCAAATTTTTAGCAGGGAATTCATTGAATGAACCTCGAATGATGGTTGTTTTCAATGCCTGCTTCATGATTCCTAGTTCAGTGGGTGAAGCTAAACAACTTTTCAGTCTCCAAAAGCACAGGCTTTCGTCCAGAATTTTGCAATATCTCCTCTGATTCCTATTGATGTCAGGCGATCTACAAGCAATATACCCTTCACATTTCTGAACATTTCCTACTTCATCCTCTTTCCCTGCCCCTCTCCTGCGTTCGTCCCCATGGCAATATTGGTCTCAGCATTGAGAAGGTTTCAATGTCCCCACCCTCTTCCTGGAAGGCATCCGCTCCTCATTTGATTCACAACCTAGCAACCCCCATCAACAAATTTCGTGGCTAATCCTTCATATAGAAACATCCTAAATGCGAATTTATTTGATAATGAATGCGCCTCTCTTGCAGTAATGTTACTTCCGGATTGTCAGGACATCAGTGAAATGGACCTTCACACCTAATAGTCGAGCCTAATAGTTCTATAGAGTCTACATGTGCATTCCTTATAGTCTAGGGAAGGCATGTGTAAAGTGTTGAGTCTTATGGCTCTCGGTCATATGAAGATTTCGTTATGCAGCTCATAAGGCCTGGAAGTTTTGGCCACCCCTGGCATATGGATTAGAAGGGTTGAATAATGTTTCTACATTAATAAGAGATGCTACAGACGAATGCACGAAAGGTAATGATTCTTTCTACCATTGGTTTGATGAAAACTAAAACTGACTATAGATAATGTTAAAAATATCGAAAAGTGGAGCGATTTTGCCGAAATCAAGGATGTATATCATGATTTAACTTGTTGATTCCCCATGTCCAGTTAACTAGACATCAATGGCATCGTGCAGAACCAATAGCATATTGGTATGGGCAGTCAATGTGTCAAAGATGAGCGAATTATATATAGCATTATCAAAACAACAAAGGCAGTTAAGTTATAAGTAGCGTTTCGACTCTTACATCAAAGTTAATGTTCACATCAATAAATACATAAAATCTGATACAACAGGTTAAGGAGTTTTGCATAATTTTTTTTTAAAGTGGAGTTATAATCAAAACTCAATTTCAGAAAGAAGTAGATATGAGGGTCACTCTGAATGTTTCCGGATGCGGCCTTCTGATGCCTCTTCTCAGGTTGAGAATTTTTCTTCAAGTTCGGACAATCAATAGAAGCTAATGCAAAAGCTTTCAGAATTCATCGTTGCCTGGAATCATTTTTACTATTGCTTATACTTCCCACGTTCAGGAATTCTTTTGAATTCAAGATGAATTTGTCACGTGAACATTTTCGAGCGATGATTTTCTATGACTTCATAAGTGGACTCGGCCTAAAGGAGAGTCTTGAATGGAAAGTCTTGTCTCTTCCTTCGAGAGGAAGCACCATCTCGCAGTACAATTTTTGAGTGGTTCGCATGGTTTCGGAGGGGGTATCCTTGAAGGATGAGCCTCGCTGTGGTCGGCCACCAACTGCAGTGGCAGATGAGAATGAAGCGATTGCACGAAGATGGTTGAAGAGGACGATCGAATTACATACGAGGACATTCAGGCACTACTTGGGATTGGGTCAGCAGCAATGAATGATATCCTGCTCGGACATCTGGTCTGAGGAGGGTCACCAGTCGATGAGTCCCTCATGATCTCACTTCAGGTCAAAAAGAGGCCAGGGTGGAATGGCGTGAATTCATGCTTCAGAAGTTCAACTCTGGGTCTTCTAAAGCCATTTATAACCTCATCACAGGAGATGAATCCTGGATATATCAATTTGACCCAGAGACAAAGTACCAATCCACCGTCTGGCTCTTCTCTGGTGAATCGACCCCAACCAAGATCAAGCGGTTCAGAATTGTGGAAAGGCAAATGGTGGCTAGTTTTCTCTCTTTCACTGGTCCCATAGTCACAATACCTCTTCAGGGTCAAAAGACTGTGATCTCGAAGTGGTACACAGAATCCTAAATTCCTCCCAAAGGTGTTCGAATCTTTGTAGAATCAAAAGCCCAAGTCATCCTTGAAGTCATGGATGCTCCATCATGACAAAGCGTCCTGACACAGCCGCCCTCCCATCGGATTTCCTGCATGAGTCTGGCATCAGGGTGCTCCCACACCCACCCTATAGTCCACACTTGCCGCGTGTGACTCTTTCTCACACGAGTTAAAGAATCGCTTCGTGGACTGCTTTTTCAGTCTCCAGAAGGAGTTGCTGAATTTATTTCAGTGATTTCAGGTATCCTCGCATCTAAGTGGGAAAATGCATAAATGGTTTGCTAACATGGGAAAGTGCCCTGATGCCTGAGTGACCCTCGTAATCGAGTCCCAGACGACATAGAATTACAGTTCGAAATGGACGGGTATCGGATGAAGATTGAAGAAAATAACGAAAAGGAGCTTCCCCGCTTTTGACCCTAAAACCGATTTTAATGATATGCATATAATTCGAAAGGATGATCTTAGCTCAAATTGAAAGTATCCTTTTTTTTCAAGTCTTAAAAGTTTTCTTAAATCTTAGCATCAGCTAGTTTTGGCTTTAGTCCCGATATCAATGAAATTGATAAATTTGAAATTGGTTTCACTTCTGAAACGGAAATACATTTTTCATCCAAATTTGAATGGTTTCAAAAACTTTGCGATTCTCAAGAACTAAAGTTTATTTTTCATTAAGACACAACGTCCAACATAATTTCACTGAAAATTAAATTTGATTTTTTTTTATGTCAGCGAGCATTTCGCTTCATTCCCAATATTGAGGTAATTTTGTGTTCTGCAAATGTAGTGGA
This sequence comes from Darwinula stevensoni, assembly GCA_905338385.1. Lineage (NCBI taxonomy): Eukaryota > Metazoa > Arthropoda > Ostracoda > Podocopida > Darwinulidae > Darwinula > Darwinula stevensoni. The sequence goes on from CAJPEV010004946.1 coordinate 13,944, forward strand.
GCTTCATCGTTACCCAACTTAACCTAACTTAATCTAACCTAAACTAACTTTTTAACATTTCAAATTTGAATACAATTGGTATTTATTGATTATATAGGTGACATCCTTCAAAATATATGATTCGTCTAAATCGGTTTCAGGGCTAAAAGCTCATTATAATGGGCAAATACCTATAGATATTATTATGCAGCTTCATGAAAGCAATATAGAACGGAGTTTTACACTTCTGGTTTATACCATTTGAACAAACCCAAGATTCCAATTCCCTACGATGCTATATCTTCCGCATTTCCTTCATTCATTCGAAATTTTTAGTCCGAAGTCCTTATTTCCAATGTGACAAAACATTTTGTCCTCTTCCCTCTAGACTCCCCCTACCCAAAATTGCAAATAGAACTTTCCTCTCCAACCCTTGGATAGATTATCATGAATATTTTGCCCTCATTTGAATCAATTTTGCCTCCTGCATATGTTTCACAGCTCACCCAGATTAATCCAGCTCTATAGCTTCTTCTTCAGGTCAGTTACAACTTTAAACATCCAAGAAATGCAAAGAAAATCATTTTCCCGGAAATTATAGTATTTTAAACTTTTATGTCTGCTGAAACGGAAATAAAATTACAGAACTTGTTTGATTTGGAACCTCTGGTTTGCACCTCCGGTTCAAAACCTTGCAGTTTTTATTACTTTTTGGACTTTGAAAATGGTGCGTCCCATGGGAAACATGTATTCTATCAACATTACTAACTAGCGAGTTTGTTTGCCCGAAGGGCAAACAAACTCACTATGGTTGCGCCTTCGGCGCTCCATTACCTTGGATAGCGATTAATTTATTCATTTTTTGGCGAAGCGAGAAACACGTATTCAAAGTACGTCCCCCTTGAAATACATGACATATGGGGTCGAAAGTCTCTATTTTTATCAAAATCATTACTTCTATGATTGTATGTGTGCCTAACTTTAAATATTTTCTTGTGTCCCTTTTTGTAAGTTTGGAGAATACATTTTGAATTACTTCCCTCCAATAATCTACGCCTAGGAGACATATTTCAAAAGTAGGATTTTTCTTGTACTCAGCCATTAAACGGATACTTCTGAGGGAAGATTATATTTTTTGCCTCTGTTTCGTTGGATCAAAAAAAGTCAGGAAAATTGGACTGAAAAAAGTGCCCTGATTGGGTTTTAACGAAATTTTTATTTTATTTTCAAATGTAGACTCAGGGAACTCCATGCAACCCAGTTTCATCCTTATACGTTTCCCCATTTTGCTGGTGGAAAAAATGTATTTGGAAAAGCGACCCACCCAAAAGCTGTGCTCTGAGACGATGCACAACAAAAGTCGAATTTTTCCTTAAATCAACATCACGTCCGTTATGCATGAGCCAGCAAATTTTCTATTTCTGTCTGATTTGGTAGGATATTAAAAATTATTTGAAAACTTTACGTACCCAAGAAATGTGAGTCCCAAAAATATATTTAAAATTTGACGTTTGACATTTGAGCTCAGTGTGTTAACGGTCACGTTCTTGCCAAGTATATGTATGTATCGAGACTTAACATTTTTATTTAACTCCTTGTCTCAGTTGTCACTGTCATGCAACGTTTCAACTTTCCATTTTCATCAGTTTAACTGATGCAAAAAAATTAGTTGAAAACATCTCCCTTTAAAATTTGTGCCCCCAGGACATTTATTTCTAAAGTCTGCCGTTTTCTGCAACATCCCAATAGGTAGGTATGTACCAAGTTTCATCTTTCCACACTAGCTCAATACGCCAGGACAAAAAAAAAATACTTGGAAACGTCGGCTCGCAAAAATATGCCCCCAGGGTATGGATCTAAAATTTTGCATTTTCCCTGAACTCATCGTCTCGGCAGGCACGTCCATGCCAAGTTTCAGCTTTCCATGTCTCTCCGTTTTACTGTCTGGCAAAAAAAAAACAAAAGAATGCTAAGGAATGCCCGGGAATTGAACCCAGACCTTCTTATGGCCAGTCAGAGATGCTACTACTACACCACAGAACGCAGCACATGCAGTTGGTACTCTGAATGCCATCCTCATCTGTCACAAAATATAAGTGCGATGCACCATTTCGCCATTAAAGCTGAAATTAGCTGTCATTCATTTAGGCTTAGATCCCGCCCCCCAGTGTTGCCGGATATAATGGAGACTCATGACCGAGATCAATGGAGGACGCTCCTGGGAATGCTCGAACCGCGACCCCATTAAGTTGGGAAAAGCGGCCAAGAAAATGTATGTATGTATGTCTCTGGAATACTATGTGATGGAGTTTACTGGAAAGGGTTATATAGGGGAAATTGGGATCGACAAGAACCACCCCCCCTTCTCCATCTGATTCCTGGGAGCTTCAAATTCTTCCTTTGTTGTGTCTCATTTGAATACTATGTGTATCATTAGAAAGCGTATGGCATGGAGACAGTACTTATTGAGTCAAAGATCCAAAAAGTATTGACGTTATTGGGCGTTAATGCCTACTTTCGGTAATAAGAATAGCACTTTACTGAATGCTTTCCTGGGCAAAAAGTTCACAACCAACAATGAGAGCACAAGGGATTCTCGGCTACGGACTAACTTGCTGTGGCAAATGCCGGCAAAGATCTTCATATACCATCGTTTTGTCGTTTACTAGTCCCGTCGCCGGTTTACGACAGCGCTTCACGTTATTCTGCAGCATGATATGGAGCATTAACCTCTTAAATTTTCACGAAAAAGGGGAGAAGTTTGAACTATTCTGGGGCGCGATCTACCAAACGCGCAAGAAAGTGAGATGTTCTTGAGTCACAGTCAGCGGATAAAAGAGCAGACCGGCGTGCACAAAACGCTGCTTCTCAGGCAGCTTCTAGAAACAATTATTACAGTTTTTCCCAATTACTAACATCCGATGCTAATAACTATACTTCCGTTTTCAAAGCAATTTGAACAAATCCCAGAACTGTGCGATCTTTTCAAAAACTTAACATCCAGTTTCGTTGCTAACGTACGGAATATAATAAAAAGGCCGATTCGATGAGCTCCAATGATGGATGCATGGCTTCTGACGAATATCCATAGGCCTATACTCCAAAGAGTCCCTACCAACTAATCAAAGAGATTTTTCTCATTGTTCAGAGTTGCCAGAGGTAAATGCTTATGCCCAAACGTTGAAAGAGTTTCTTTCGTTGATACAGACAGGCGATAATGCTGCTATTCAGTAGTATCCAAAATACCTGATCCTGAGTATATACTTACGATTCACTTCTGTTAGTACCAACTAAAAAGGGTTGAAAAGAGAATTGCATCCCCGAGTTTGGCTTCGTTGGCTGCTTCAGGAGTACGCACGTCATGCATGGGTGAAAATTGATTATTGCCTTGAGCCATGTTATGGTCATTTTTGTTTGTCCTAGGTTACAAAAGTTGCAAGACTTTTCACATGTTCGTTCATAGATATGAGTGTTAATTGCTAAAATCTCATGCTATTATCTCCAAATCTCTCTAACTTAGGCTCGCTCTATCTGCTCATAGAGGGGTTTTCAACCGGATTCAACGCCCTGCACCCTTTTTGAATGATGACAAGGGATGCATATTTTTTCTGCAGGCTCCTAGGAGCATACAGCCCAGAGGGGATCGTGTCTTATTGGTATAGGGAACGATTTATGCCATTTTTAAAATGCACAAAAATGCATATTTGTACACTTTTCTCAACATGTGCATATTTACGTATATACGTGCATATTTATGCATGTTTCGGTCATTTTTATCAAAAAAGTAAGAGTTTTCCAACAATATGCAAGGCTACGCCTTTCCAGGCCATCTTATCCTTTAATTCGAAGAGCCCGAGAGTTGTGGTGGTGGTGGTTGTCACCCCAGCGCGCGAAGGCCTACGAGACTATGTCACTTCAGGCCATAGGCTAGGCCATCCACCCCTCAAAGCGCTAGGTGCTTGAGGCTATGCTATTCTAGGCCAAATGCTTGGCCATACAACGCTTTTAGCGCCAGGTCAATCGAGCTATATCAGTCTGAGCCATAGGCTTCATACTTAGCTGTGTCAATCAAAGGGTGGTAATAACTGCCCAAACAGCATGTTTATGTTAATTTTACGTAAAATGAATGTAAATTTTTTGTCCATTTTATATCATTTTTCCGCAAACCATTGTCAAGAACATGTCAACATGTTT
>CAJPEV010004947.1:0-14399 GCA_905338385.1 Darwinula stevensoni
ATGCCCTAGGGGCACACCTTTTGGGGGGGGGGGGGGATGTTTCAAATAATTTTTTTTTTGCTTCGATCAAACGGAGAGACAAGGAAAGCTGAAACTTGACATGAACGTGACACACTCAGTTCAGGAAAAATGTCAAATTTCCAATATATCCCCCGAGGGCTTATTTTTTTGCGGGTGACGTATTTAAACAATTTTTTTTTGTCCTAATGAATCGGGCAGAAATAGAAAGGTGAAACTTGGCACACGCATAACTGACGTGATGTTGAGGTCAGAAAAAAATTCAACTTATTTGGTGCATATCCTCGGGACACAGCTTTTGAGTGGGTCGGTTTTTTTTTTTAAAGATATTTTTTGCACCGGCGAAAAGGGCAAACGGATAAGGCTGAAACCTGGTAGGCATGTAGTTCTCCGAGTACAGATTTCGGTAAGTATACAATTTTTTAGATTAAAAAAAAACCTTCGAGCAAGGTTTTTGCAAAAGGCACATTTTCCCGAATATTTTTTGATAATGAAAGAGAATTGCAGAAAGTTGAAACCTGGAGCAGACATACCTATTGGATTAATGATTACAAAAAAACTCAACTTTTGAAATTGTCCAGATGCAAACCTGGAAAAGAACTCTTTCGAGCTTTTCTTAAATGGGGCATACTTTTTGGGGAGACATTTTCCATGAAATTTATTGTTTCGGTAAATAGACAGATGCAGAAAACCAAAATCCCGTTAAAATCATCTAGAAAATATAATTCCAACGAAATTCCTGCTTTTAAAAATTATATTTCAACGCAGCAGAAATTTTCTTAACGCAGCACATTTCCAATAAATTCTCACCCTAAAAAGACTCGGGAGGGTATAGATAGCCAAAATACCGTACAGAAGCACCTATCGGCACGACTATTTTAGTAAGCTAGAGAACTCCGTTGGTTAGTTTGCGAATGACGTCACATAACAGGAAGTAACTTGACCGAGCAATAAATATGCCTATGGCCCCTTGAGTTTTACCGAATAGGTAAAAACGGATCTTTAAAACGAAATAATTTCGCACTAGATAACAGAGCGCCGAAGGCGCGACCGTATGTACAACAGTACACTCACTAGTACAACATATAGATATTCGCTAGTACAACATACCAATTAACAAATATGCGGTGTATTTATTTCCTTTATTTTATCTTTCGGACATTTATTCTCCCCTGAAGAAATGAAGTCGTAAGTTGAAAATTAGCTGGAATCCGCCTTCTTGTATCTTCTCAAGGTCTTTATTTTTGAAGCATGAAGAGCCGATTCCGAGGAAAATGAGATCCAAAGCCATTTCGTATATTGAAAATAGCTTCCGAGCACTTACGACATATTACTGGCGAAGTCATTTTTCCCCGACAAGTTGACATGGCCTCATGAGACGCTCAAAGCAACATAGAGTCATTGGGGATTTATTGTTTCATGCGATCAAAGGCATCCACAAAGGGCAAAGGGCGATTTGAAATAAGCGTGCCAAGTCGGTCCTGGGTCACGTTTTGCCCTCTTTCGGCCCCACAAAGGTTAAAAGTGTGGATCCCTTTCAGCCAAACCCTGTATACACTTCTCATGAGGTTAAAAGGACCATCCGGCATAAAAGGGCCATCCGGCATAAAAGGACTATCCGGCCCGACCCGAGACAGCTGCCACCAACGGAGCCCCCTATTGCATCGCTTTTTCCCTCGAGTACTTTTTTTTTCTTCTTTTCTTTCCGTCTCGGGCTGCTCGACGATGGCCGGCGCAATCGCTGATATCGACGGGGAAATCTGTCTCCGACATCGTCGCTTTTATTTGACACATCCAACTTCCGATCCAATCTTCTCGTCTGATCCTTGTGCGGAAAAGGCCGAAGGATTACCGTTGATACGGATTGAATTAGTAAAAGTATGATTTAATTTGTACTCATTACGATGCTTTATGAATTTCGTAAAGGCTAATTCCATAATAAAATCCCTTCGGCCCCAAATATCGTACAAGAACTGATGAAAACTAACTCGGACCGACATACGTACGTTTTCGGATTGGCGTCGCACTTATCGTAATTGAATCGGTATCATCTAAACGCAATTTCCGGAGCAAACACCAAACGATCCGGAGATGTAGAAGGACTCGACGATTCGAAAAAAAGGTCAAGAAAAAGAATCCAGATACCTACGAGAATTAATGAGCCATATCCATATCCATAAGGGTTATGTCTGCCGATCTTCTTTTTCTTCCCATCGGGATGATGAACCTCGGCTCGTCGGGTAATCGACAATAGCATACAGCCCAGAAGAACCAGGAGTACCATCCCAAGAGTACTGGAGTACCATCCCAAGAGTACCATCGCTCTCCAACCTTTCCACGAATCCGTCAGGAGTGAAAGATGAATCCATCCATTTCCCGATTATAGGAAGTCCCGGGGGAAGCAGATGAGAACTGTGTCTCCTCTCGTCTCTTTATTGCTCCGATGGTGACTTCCGTGCAGGCCGTATCGTGCAGGCTGGTGCCGAAAAAAATCCTTTCCCTGCTTTGAGGTCTTTCTGGGAGGACTGCGTTCGGGTCTTCCAGTTTTTTTTTTTCAGTTCGGTTCCGGAAAGACTCGAGAAGGAAAACGGAAGGGAATTCTTTCGATCGGGAACGAGAACGGAAGTCGTGAAATTTGAAATGCAGATTCCGCCTCGATCTGAATCCCCGCAGATGGCAAAAGCTCTTGTTCTGGAATCCGATGCGAAAGAAGGGTCACGAACGAAGGAGAAGCTTCATCTGTAAGAATCTGAAAATTAAATATCCCTGCACGAGGAATATCCCTCGACGGAGCGTTTCCCCGGCCGGTCTCGTCCCCTGAGGATGAGTTCGCCGATCGCCTCGGTCCCAACATTGGGGAATGGTCCGCAGTGGGGGCAATAATTATGGGTGTTACACCATCTCGAAGTTCACATTTCTTGGACTCTCGGTGCACATACGATGCAAAAATTTTGGGATATGAAATCTTCTGCTATTACTTTAGACATTATTTACCAATGGATACGCAAAGAATATCAGTCTTTTCTCATCCGCTCATAATTAGGGCTGAGCGATATGAATGTAAATGGATCGATATCGGCAACAACATGTCTTAGGATGTCGCGATATCACCCATTCCACAAGACAGAATGGGAAACGCGACGAAAAAAGCTTCATGGAGCAGAGCGGAATTACACGTTGTTATATAATGGAGTTCGCGTGCAGTGAAAGGAACGCTGGTACTTTTTGCTCGCGACTAGGTCCTGACCTGAGGCTTTTCCTGTTGAATGGTCTTAATTATCGGAGAAAAGGGCGGTACGACGGGGGTGTTAAGGGGGTCACAAAATGTTGCGATCGAGATATTGATACGTGTCCTTTCGGTTACACCACGTCATAAACCCGGACGAGATGGTTCAGCAAGCCGTCTCTTTCCCGTCCTCCGTTGGTCTAATGGCCGCGGAGCAAGATTCCGGAACGAAAACTTCCTGCTTTTCGCTTTCTCTTAATTAAGGTCTGTCTCATTTAGGCTTAGTGATTCGGGGGAACGCCTGACGACGATGAAAATTTCCATGTTTAGGTTCCCTTCGTCGGTCGTGCAACTTTCCCTTCTGTGACCAGCCATTGTCAGCCGCGCATGCATGCAAGGGTAATCACGAAGGAGCAATATGAAACCGAAAACAATATCTCGAATATCTTCATATTCATCAAAATATTCATACCGACACATCTCCGATAGGAACAAATTCGATTAAAATCGCGATAATCGACACAGCCATAACGATACCCCTTTTCGGGTGATTCTCAGGCCTTCCTGCAACGACGCTAACCCGCACCCTCAAAAGGATTCGCACGGGCCAGCCGATGGGCTGAGGAAGGGCAAGCGGGCCAGCCGATGGGCTGAGGAAGGGCAAGCGGGCCAGCCGATGGGCTGAGGAAGGGCAGAAACGCTCCGACTGTCGACTTTCTGGCCTGTCTTGGAGCCTCCGTTTTCTCCTTGTGTCTGTAAGCACATGCCGGTTTCGATTTCATTCTTGATTCATTCGCGATGGCGCAACTGCGAGGGAGAGATGGGAAGAGGAACTTGCTCATTAATGCAAGACCGAATTGAAATTTCGGTTTGTCGGCTCGTCGGGTTAATCGAGTTTTGCAAGTCGAGAACTCGACGGTCGAAAATGGTGACAAAAGTTCCATCGAACAGGAGTTTCTGCAGACATGCGACGCGATTCATTCGTCATCTTTGCTCATTTTTTGCCTATCATTTTAGAGTTCAATTCTTTTTCATTCTTAGGAAACAATGGGGGCGTCAGCCGCGTAGACGACGAGATGCTGGACTCCATCGAGATTCTGATCGGTGATGAACCCGTGTGATCCATTCACGCTTTCAACTGTCTGAACCGTCAGAGTCGCAATGAAAAAGAAGCCTTGTCCGTCTCTCAAACAAATTCCGAAGCAGAAGATCGCCGTCAACTCCGACTGTGCATTAGACGCGCGTCAAGAACACGCTACGGAATTCATAGCAGACCTCTAGAACTGGTTTTCATCGGCGAGACTGGCATGAACATCTGGCTGTCAAGGACGAAAGGGCGGTCTGTCGTCGATGACAGATAAGTGTGTTTCGAGTGGACGCGAACTGTCTGATAGTCTAACATCTATGTGATTGAGATATTCTTCGGGGAAATACCGGGACATAAGACTCTCTTTTCCAAGGAAAACGGGCGCTCTCGCTCTCCGTTGAACGCGGCTACCCCCATGTTGAACGTGCGCGCCACTCCATGCTAGCCTGGCCTACTACTCGCACTTCTCAGCATTAAAATTACTGCTTCTCTCTTTTTTCTTATTCTCAGATAAAATAAGCAGCAACTGAATCTATTCATCCAGAGCTTGCGATTGACATATCACATATACCATTCGACGCGTGGTCCATTCCGGAAGTCAGAGTTAATTTTTGATTGGCAGTAAGAAATTCAATTAGTAATCAGATGTAAAGGGCGTCGTTGAGATCCAAGAGACTGCCTAGTCTGATCCAAGAGAGAGCGCTAAAGAAGTAGCATAAGGAAAAAACTAATTAACTTTTAAATTAATTAATCAATTAGCACGTAATATTTTTTTGCAAGCCTACAGACCGTGAGAATTAATGAGATCACTCTCACGTTCCTATGATCTTTCCTTCATGGTTAGGTGATTCGGTTAGCTGCGTAATACAGGGTGGTCCACAATTGAGGAGTTCTCGAGAAAAAGGGCGTATGTGCAAAAGATGCAATTCGAGATAAACGATAAAAACTTCCCATGGCTAATCTGAAGCTGGTCAAAACTTAATTATCAGTAAAATGGTATCTTAGACCTTTTTCTAATTGAACTTGGGGTTTAAGTTTCTTTATCTCGCATTGCTGTGATGCAGGCAGAAAGTGTTTATGCACATACGCATACGTTTTCCATATCCGCACTGTTGAACATTTTTCCAACGAGTCTTTCAACACTGCTTTCTAGTTAAAACTAATAATTATTCAATAAATGCACCTACAGATTTCAAATAAACTCCTTGAAAAATGGCAATGAAAATTTGAATGTTCAGGACACGTTTCATTCTTCAATTACTCAGCAATGATCCATTATTAATGTATTCATCATCTGAATCTTCAACTATTTCATGGATATCTCCGACTTCTCACATCCTTCCAGTGGCTTCAATGACTCCGTCCCTTTCTTTCCCTTTCCTCATTTTCATTTTCAGTTTATAAGGACGGAATAATTCCAAAATCGTTCGGCATGCAAGCGCTAATGGAATATTCATGGAGGCAGCCATATTGAAATTGCCAGGCAATTGGCCTGCTATATAGTGAAAGCATTGGAAAATCTGCTTCTCCTTTACTGAATACGCATGTTAACCATTAGGCGACCACCCTATCCTATGACTAATCACCCAAAGCCGCACACGGATATGGAAAAAGGGCGTATGGGCACGCCACTTTTCCAGAGAACTTGATCCCCTTGAGAACTTCCAGAGATTGTCTCACCGAAAGTAAAAGCTCATTACTCAGGAAGCATGCACCCAATTTCTATGGTATCACGTCAGAACATCGACGTGCCAAAACATCGACGAAATGAAGCGTCGACATACCAATTTATTTTTCTCTGATTTTTTTTTTTTGAGACCGCTAATATCACATAACTTTCGAAGAGCCTTGCTGCAATCGTCCATCATTCCAGGATGACAGATGGAAGATAGCTTGAGGCTTCAGCAAGCATCTTGCGGCTAATTATCTTTCTATAGTTTATTGATTGTCTCAAGAATGAACAGAGCATGATGAGCATGAACTTCAGATGGAACAGTATATTGCATGACAAGATCCTCCTCCGAGCCGAAAAATGAATCGTCAATACTCTCTCGAATAAACCAAATTGTTTTGGATTATTCGCAGCGACTATCGAAAGAGCATTTACAAAGGATTGCGCATAATTTCGATCTTCAGGTGTATTGCTCGTCTGCTACGGTGTACCGTACAATGATATATAGGCCCCTCTTTTCGATATGTTCATCTGTTCTCATCGTTTACAAAATGTGATACCTGATTTCTATTCTTTTTTCTATTCATTTCGTCTCTCTTGACGTGATTATAATTCGTTTTAATTGAATGTGTACGTATCAATAAAATGTTAAAAAATTCGGTACTTCCATTAAAAGATTTAACATTATTCTCTTCATTACAAAATCTCAGCTGTACCATATAGAATCAAGTATATCCTGTGATCTACGAAATCTGGCCAAATTTTTTTTTTTTTGAACCTTTTTATTTGATGAGAAACAAACTACAACTGAGCTAATTTACTTTACATTATAGGCGGATGAATAGCTCCAAGATGCTTGCTGAAGCCACAATGTCATCTTCAACCTGTCTTTCATCTGTCATCCTTGATTGACAGATGATCGCAGGAAGGCCCAAGGAAGTTATGTAACACTGCAATCTCAACAAAAAAAAATCCGAGAAAAATAAATTGGCATGCCGACGTTTAATTTAGTCGATGTTTCGTCTTGTCGATGTTTTGACATGGAACCGATTTCTATGGTATATGACTCAAACGATGACCAATTCAATATATTTTTATCGCGGAAAATTTCAGCATTGCATTAAAAAAATAGAACAAAGTTGCACCAAAACAAATCAAAGTACCCATATCGTGCAGCAAAAGCCAGTAAATATCACAATCCCTTCTGAAATTCGCAATTCATTCGCGGGTTTTTCATGCATCGCGAGAGTTTGTGTCATGGGTCACCTCAGTATCCTGCAGAAAACGAATATTGCCATTTGGTTTGATAATTTTAAGAGAGCAAATTTGTGCGGGAAAATTCTTCAGTTTGGGTCCAAATGCCTCAGTTCCTGATAAAGGCAATTCATAAGGGGTTTCTAAACCCAAAAGAGGTAAATTAGCGGACCTATGACAACCTAGATATGCTGAAACGGGCCATTAGAGATGCCTTCGCCACAGTAGGATCAGAGATGATTGAAAGAAGTTTGCTGGCATTCAAAGAGATTGCAGCAAGTCATTCAAAATTGTGCAAGTCACATTGAACACTAATGATTTGGCGGCTTTTGGTCAGGATGTAACTTTGTTCTAGTTTCTTAAGGAATGCTGAAATTTCCTGCGATAAAAATGTATTGAATTGGCTATCGTTTGAGTCATATTTCATTGAAATCGGATGTATACTTCCTGAGTAATGAACTTTTATTTTTGGGGAGACAATTGTGGACCACCCTGTATATATGTAGATGTCGATGCGGCGTTGACCAGAAATCCCATTCGTGAATGCATTTCGCTTTTCGGTTTCCTGCCGTCTGGATTTGTATTTATCCTCGAGGTATGATTTGGCCCCGCAGTTTCTCTCGGTTTCTCTAGACTATAAGAAGGCGAAACGGAGACACAACGGCTTGCACTCGCCCCTCCTCGTCCTGCTTTTCATTCCTTCATTCGTCCCTGCATGCTCATTCGGGCAGGCGGGTTACCTGAATGGCAGGTGTGCCTGAGAATCGCAGGGGAAATGTATCACGGTCACAACCTTCACTGGGGTACAAATGCGCCCCAGACGATTTGTACACGAAAGGGATTTTTTTTTTCCACTGTAACCATAGGTATGAGGGGAATTCATAACAGCTCGGTTGATGAATGAAGAAAGCGCGGGCATGACAGGAATAACATCAATTTGGGGCTTGTACCAACTCACGGCTGGGGCTAACTTAGCCAGCCCGTCTGGAATCACATTTGCAGTTGCTTTCTTGCAGCGGGATGATGGACCCGAGGCACTCGAGACGCTCGAGACCCCTAGTTTATCGATTGATCCATTCTGCGTTGGAGCCGGCCTGCTAGATGTCGCACTTCTCCCGACTCTTCCATTTAGTGAGGGAATCTTCAAAGTCAAGAGAAGTGTGCAAGTTCTTTTCAAATCTTTCATTGCCGGATTACTTTTTATCCGTTTTTCTTTGTTCGTTTTGCACAAAAACTTTAATGTCTCCTAATTTGCAAATCGGACTCTGAGTTCAATTTTTTTCATGATAATATCTAATGTAATTAGACAAGTAGTTGCCATGGATACGATTGGGTCGGAAACGTGTAGGTGGAAGGTAGAGAAGTTAGCTGAAGTTCCAGCTCGGAGGGGCGTTTATGGGCCTTGAGCCTCTTGCATCTGGTATTTGCCGCATCGCATCGCATCGTATTTAAAAAAAAATAGTCTATTCGGCACCAAAATGCACACTTGGTTGAAGACAAAAGATTTGATGGATGGGGGTGAGAGGCAAGAAGTCAAAGAGATACGTGCATGTTTGGCCTCTGGCAGGTCATTGGGGGGCTAAAGGTTTATCACACGCTTCAGTGTTGTCAGATAAAGGACAGCACCTTTCAATCAGTTGAGAGAGATCTATTGGGATCCCGCTTCACCCGATTAATTGTGAGAACTCTTTCGACTAGCCCCACTCTTAACCACTTGTTCGGAGAAGCGTTGAGAACGACCCGCAGGGCAGACGTAGGCGGTGAAGGCCCGCTCGGTTGCAGCGTGCATTCCATCCCAGGTTAGAAGTACATACTGCATTCCATCTCGCTATTTCAAGCTCGTGCTCTCACGTGGAATCCCTGTCACACACGCGTCTATACATGGTGTAACAAGAGGTTATGTTACGTAAACTTTTTATGGGTGGGAGGTAGGTGAAGCCCGAGTTATGCATTTGAATCATGTATAACTTTGAAGCCCTTTTTCCCTCAGATGTGTAAATGTCAGATTTATCGATTTGATGCAGGCACGGCATTTCTGGTTGGTGATGCGAAGAAGCAAAGAGCGATCGGCCGAATTTCCCGAAAACCGTATGCTCTACTCTAACGGGAGATGGATCGCTTTAGAAGTTGCACCTCAGCGAAAGACGGGCGATTGGCACCAGAAGGACTGCAATTCTTGATTTATTGAATTCGGTATTCGCAGATCAATCACTCTTTGCTTCGCGGTATCACCAATCACAAATGTCATGTCTGGATCAAATGTATCCTTCTTAAATCAGAAAATTTGGGATTTTAAATTACATTAACAATTTACATTTAAAATCCTGAGGCTCCAGGCGGCACTCCCCGCAAAAGGTTCTGTTACACCCCATCCATGATGGAATCGGAGAACATTCATGTCATTTCCCTTCCTCAGGGAAGGGAATATTGTGCTTCATATAGCTGGTAATTTGAATCTGAGTGAGATAAGCTGAAAGCCCATGTAACGAAAATTTCTGCTGGCTCTTGTTTCAACATACCGTTTTCTTCATTTCTGCGGGGAACGAGTCCTATTTGATAGATATTGACCAATGAAATTAAAATACCCAAGGGTTGAAACCCATCGGTTCACGAGGTCAAGAGTTAGAAGTAAAAACCAGAGAGTGAAATAAATTGAATGCCAGAGAGCAAGCTCTCTGGCATTTACTGGAGTAAGCAAGGTTTCCACAACAGAAGCGAGATGTCGCCTGTATCGCACCGTTATCACCACAATAGCAGGTCTTTGGAAATAATAACTTGATTTTAAATTTCAATAGAAATTTCATTTTGTTCTAAGAGTTGTACCGATGGCCACATATTTTGATCTCATAACCATGAGCCAATTAGGTGCCGATTGTGGTCTGTAGATTACGAAAACATGACATTCCATACTAATTCAAATAAGTCTATTTGGCAGCCCTTTCATACTTATCAGTGGCCTCCTTAAAACGATAAGGACTAATTTTAAGCCTGTCCAGTCTGTCTGTCTGTCTATGTGTCAGTCAGGGGTTTTTTTTTGTTACATATTGCTGCTGTCACGAGCATTTAACGACACATTTCTCGCAAAAGCGTAACATGAAAGGAAGTGCAATGATTCCCCGTTCTTTACCGTTATTTTCTCCGTCGGTCCCTACAATCGGGCATCGGCAGCTTGCAAACCTGTCAAGGGCCGATGACGCCGATAGTGCAACACCGGCGGCCGATACCGGTGGTTGTCGATACTTCCGTGCAGCCCTTGTTCGAAGAATGCTGCTAAATTTCCTCTTCGGAGTGATATTTGGTCTTTTAACCTCTCGTCTCTGTTACAAGATAAGGGGGAAACGCCTCGGGTTCCATTCCAAGAGGAGGAAGCGAGAGAGGGCAAGAGGTTTCATCTTATCTGAGATGAGAGGAGACTGAAAGCCACTCTCGAAGCAGGTGAGCGTCGAGACGGCCTCATTCTCCTTGACGAGAAAAGACTGGTCTTTCTACCTGTAATAATTCATCTTGAAAAAAACTCTCCACGTGGCAGAGAATCCACGTGCGCAGCTTTGAATAAGATTAAGCACGTGGATAAGAGGCCGTATATTTTGAGAGTGCACCAACCCTTTTCACTTTGATCTCTTTTGCACGTGGAGCCTTCCACGTGGCCAATCGACTTATATTCCTAATATAAGTCATCGTGTTTCAATCATTGAACATGATGAAACGAAATACGAGGTATATTTGCCCATTTCCGATCTTAATGATTCGATATGTCAACGGATGAGGGTCTATAAGACGATTATATTTTCTCTCAACGTTCGTGAAAAACGACTCCCCTTGAAGGCTTCAGGAACCCATGTCCCTCAATCAAGCTCTCCCCCCCCCCTTCCCCTTCCCCTTCCAAGCA
This sequence comes from Darwinula stevensoni, assembly GCA_905338385.1. Lineage (NCBI taxonomy): Eukaryota > Metazoa > Arthropoda > Ostracoda > Podocopida > Darwinulidae > Darwinula > Darwinula stevensoni. The sequence goes on from CAJPEV010004947.1 coordinate 11,147, forward strand.
CAGTGGCACCCATGGTGGCTTTTCTGTGTAGCGGCTGGCTCTTTAAGGGACAAGAAGTTGTGCATGTTCAGAAGCCTCATGATGACGCTTATGGCAAAAATGCCTAAAATTGTCATGTGACCACGGACCTTCAGCAGGTAGGCAATTGTCTCGTCAGTAAATTGATTCCTTTCATTCACACGCACATTCATCGAATGAGTTTGAAAAATGTTCCACTTCCGTTCGAACGCTTCTCGCTTGAGCGCTGAAGATGTGGAGAAGCTGGTTCCTCTGCGGGTTCAACTTAATTCTAACCTTTCCCCTCACTTAACAAAAGGACTTTGGTATGAGGTAAATTGTAGACATTACGGCATGATCACTGGCGAGGTACATCTTGAGAAATCGGTGTCTGTTTCATTCTTCCCACATCTCTATGGGATACAGGCCTACAGGGTGAAAATAAAGCCCCCTCCGATTCCGGTATTTCGGTATCTGTCACAATAAGGATTGGGACGATGAAACTTGGAGGATAGACTGAGTGAAGCATGATTAAAGAGATGGACGGTATCTCGTAACTGCGCGACCATGCTCGACCAGAACACCTTTCTGCACGATGTGCTCATTTCAGGTTAATTCAGTAGAGGATCTGCTTGGGGTAAACTTTGGCAGGCGATTCCCACACGAACGACCAGATCACTTGGCATCGCTCCTGCCGAAATTTGACTGTTGAAATTTGACCCGAAGGCGTCGTCTACCGACGACACACTCCCAGAGTCCCAATTTATGTTCTCAATTGAGCACACTTCAGGCTTCTCCTTCGAAAAACTTTGGCATACAAGGGGGTCCAGGATACTACGTGATGGTGGTACCCTCATGATCCTCATTCGACGTTGCCATCTTCTTCTGCATACTTCATTCAACCCCTTCCCCGAGTTCCATCTCCATACATATTAGAGTGTGTGCACACTAGTGTCAAACACAGCGGAAGAGACTCCATAATGACCCCGTATTTGAAGAGACCAGCTGATATTACTTGAAAGTTTCTTCCTCTCTGCCCCCAGCCATCTCCTCCTCATTTCCTCCTCTCATATCTTATGACGTCTCGTTCCTGTACTTGCTTGGCAATCCGAACCAGAACCCCCGAGGCCTGAACCCCCAGAACACATTCACTGCCGTTCGCGTTATATAGCGCACTATCATCAATATACGGAAAAGGCATATCTCACTATGTTACGTAGTTATTATAAAGGCATTTGTGAAGGTATGTTGAAAATTACATGTGCTCAGCATGGATGGTTCTAGATATTTTCATATTTGTGATAACTCGTAACATTTTCTAAATATCTCTAAAATGCTTGGCAAGGGACAGTTGGTTAACCACTGTGAACTAGGCAGTGAATGTGTTGAGGGGAAGTTCGACCTACTTTATAATTTCAACATTGAAACGCGCTCCCTTGCAGAAGTACTCCATTTCAACCGAATAAACAGTATCTAAATGAATTACTCTCTTCGAGCTCCTTCCAGTGAGTGGAATACCGAAGACATCATCCGGTAATTGTCGGCACTTAATGGCAGTATCTCGAAAACCGGCTTGATCGATCGCAAAGCTGCTCGATCACCACAGAGAGATTTTGAATAAGAGTTCATACACAAAGTGGCTATTCATATATTGGTAGCGCTTTCATGCGAATCGAACAAACTTTTGCGCTATAGAGCCCCATTATTAAAGGCCTGGTTACACTTCCCAAAACCTGGTGGCGAACGTATCCCAATCACTCTAGAACAGGTTTCATGAATGAAGTTCAACCCTTTCCCGCCCCTATTAGCTGGCCACCCTGGAAGGTCACAGACGGTCTTGGGGCAGATCTCTGCCTTTCTTGTCTCTCTTTCTTATATCGAGGGCGTGTTGAGTGAGCCGTCGGATAACCCTACGATTTCACCACTTATCCGACAGAAGGGCCTGCGGCGAGAGGCGGGGAGTGGAAAGTGGATGAGACATGCGGCCCAAGGCCATCACCTCATTCGTGTGTATGCCGTGGTCTGATGAGGGTCACCTCCACGCCCACTCTTCAGCCTCATGATTAATAAGGACAGAGAGGATGAATGGTGTTCTATTATATTGCCTTAAATAATTTATCCTGATCCGTTTTATATTTTGCTGACGTCGACATAAATGTCTTACATGAGGGGGGAGAGGCGGGTAACCAAAACGGACTTCGTTTACGCAGCAACAGGCAGGCGGCCTCGTTTTTCGATATCCGGGGGAGGGAACCTCGGCTTCGCCTCAATTCCCTCTCCTGGGTATCGAAAAAAACTCGCTCGCCTGCCGATCGGTGTGTAAGTGGGGCCCGTTTTGGTTATCCCACTCTTCCCCCTCATGTGACTCTTACTTCCCTTTCGTGTCTCTCCCACTTTCTCCCTTTACCTTAATTTTTTTCCTGGCCTTGCTCGCGAGCCACCTACCTCGAACGTTTTCATCCAGGAAATTGCATTTCATCAGCCGATTTCTTGCTCAATTTATATTATAGACATTTTGGCAATTTTGTTAGCAGCAACAAGCAAACACGCACTGAATTATTTCGTGGTTCTCGCGGCAAAGAAGTCCTGCCCTTGGCCCCTGAGAGTATTTGTTTGAATCATTCCATCCACCGCCTCGCTTGGGCATAAGGAGGGAAGGTAAATCCAAACAGAACAAATTATCTGATACTGTGAAATCAGGCTCTCGATCGGCTCTTACGCGAGGAATCATGGTCATCGGACCGCGGTTTGTCGTTTATCCGAGTTCTTGGGAAAATGCGTAACAAGGGCAAAAATCTGCAACGATGGTTCGTGGGGAATGAGGAGGAAAGGATTCTTGGGACGGTTACATCGATAAGTACCAGGAACTCATTAAACCAGTTTATGGTGGGTGGTATGGGCCCAGGAAGGGAACGGCCGTGGTCGTGGGGGAGAGAGAATACTCTAATGAGGTCCTCAAAGAACTGGAGAGACGAGATCAGTTTTATGGCTCCCTCGCTGAACGTGTTCCTTCCGATGACAGGTCTGACAGGGTGAAACGGTGTTGTTTTGAAGGAGATGATGGAAATGACAGGATAAGGAAAGTTGCCAGGTTGCGAGAGAATGGGGGAAGTACGTCTCTCTTGTCTGCCTCATTGAGACAAGAAACTTTTTAAGGATTCATGTCTTTTTGCAATTGGAATGAACTCTGAAAGGAATGGGGCGGAGAACATCTGTCCCCCCCCCCCCCCCCCCCCCCCCGCCCCCCCCCCCGCCC
>CAJPEV010004948.1:4096-16197 GCA_905338385.1 Darwinula stevensoni
GAATATTTCATACAAGGGTTCATACAAGGGGTCTCTGAAAAAGGTGTAAAAATTCAGTGGTGAGACCATCTAGTCCAGGGCTCTTCCGTTTTGAAAGGGTTTTAACAACTTTGTCAAATTCAAGGATGTTCACCATCCTTGAATTTTAAGTCAATATCATTTGATTCACTTGTCCCCAAGACTGGAAGATCATGGTACAGTTCTGGGCTGATTTCTACAGGGCTGTGACTAAATAAAGTGGAGTAGAAGGAGGATACATACTTTAAAATTGAGGGTGCATCATTAAGTATTTCTGTTCATCAAGTAATTCAGTGTTTATTTCACTAAATGACAACGTCAGTGGAAGAATTGCTTGGTTTTAGGCAAACAGCGAATCGAAAATGTTGGACGACACACGCAGATACTCGACTACCACGTGATGATTCCTGGGGCCTTTTTCACGAAACTTCTTTAACTTTTCTTCATCTTTACTTTAACTCAACTCAAAATCTATTTCACGAAGCCTCCTTAGTTTCCATGGCAACATTATCAGACATGCGGTCTAGTGTCTGAACGTTGAGGGAGTGGAATCCTTTACGATTCACATATACGTGTTCATTGTTTTTCGGAGCCACGATCGGGACATGTGTCCCATCGATGGGACACATGTCCCATCGATCCCATGTTTGGGAAGTTGAATGCTTGCAAGAAGCCATTCTTCAGGCTGACGAGATCTTCTCTCGATGCAGGGAACACAACGAACTTCTTTATGTTTTCAGAGATGGCCTCAAACGGAATGGATGCACCGAAATATGGTAGGAATGGAAAGGCCTTGGCCATTACCGAGCATGGAATAGATGGAACCTGTGGCTAGGAATCGAAGTGCCACACACTACAAACTGGATTGGTAGTGCTCGGGCAAGTACAACGGGCAGTACCCCTTTGTATTTTCACCTGGACTATGGCACAGATATCCAAGATGAGGCTCCGTGAGAGTCTAAATTTGCTCCGGAGTCCTTCATCATCGTACACTTCCAAGGGACTATTTCGGTCAAGAAGTACTCTTTCCCGACGAAGCTGCCTCCGAATTAGATGAAGCCTTGCAGCCATGGTCGTGTTAACACGGAGAGGAGTAAGTCACAAGTGGCAGGAGGAATGCACATTCATCGCTTGGGGCATGTTATCAAGAATACACACAGGTGGGCAGGATTTCCGTAGCCCTCAGAGAGGGTAAAGTCGAGATTGAGAGACCTCCAAAGGTGTCTTTATTTTTTCTTTATTTTGAGTCGAGATGAAGTCGAAATAAAACCGAAATAAAGTTAAAGTAAAGTTAAAGAAAAGTTAAAGATGAGATATAGCTGAAATAAAGTTAAAGTAAAGTTAAAGAAAAGTTAAAGATGAGATATAGCTGAAATAAAGTTAAAGAAAAGTTAAAGAAGTTTCGCGGAAAAGGCCCCTGGTGTATAAGAGCCAATTCTCGCAATTCCGTGCTCATTTCACTAAATGACAATTTCTGGGTTTTAGTCGTGAAGCGGATCAAAAATGTTGGACGACACTCGGTCATACCCCACAAACACGCATGGATTCCTGGGTCATTACGTGTAAACTTACCCAATGAAACAGTTATTTTAACATGGCACCCCCTTAGATTTGGCTCTAATTAGGTATACATAATTATAGTTTATAGCTCAAAATCATTGTGTCAAATTTTAGCCCTATTGGGCTTATGATTCAAAAGTTACAGTGATGTCAAATTTCAGAGTTGTGGCCTGTTGTACCTCATTTCAAAGACTCATAACTTGGGAACTATTTGAGCTAGAGACAAGATTCAGGCGTCATTTGCTTGCAAATTTCAAGGTTTTAAAAATTTGGGGTAAATAAGAATTTTGTGCAAGTCTGAATGCACTGACCTTTAATTGTAACCTTTGACCTTGAATAAGGTCATATTGGGCTCCGGATAAATAGTTGACAAAAGTAATAGGTCAAAGGTGGGTTTAGTTCCTAGATACTGTAAACATTTCAGGGATGTAATTTTTTTTTTCAAGTAAAAAAATTTCAGTTTTTCATACATGAATTGAATCGAATCAATAGAATTCCAGTCTCATATCATCTCATGGGAGCAATCACTGACTTTGTCAGCAAGGAAATGTTGAAATATTCTGTGTCCCAGGAACTTGAGAGAATCTTTTTTGAAGCAGCTTCTCTGATGTAACAATTTCCTCTTCTGTGAAGAACTTGATGCCTGAAATCCAGTAAAGCAGTAATACTGCATCTGTGCTTCTGACAAAATTTATAGTTTACTATAAATATTATAATCATATATAGTCATATGCAGGGTGGTCCAAAAGTCACCATACATAAGGAAAATTAACTTTAACATAACGCATACCACAAGATGTATTAACGCGAGTTCACCATGAATGGGAGAGTCGCACCCGTATGTGTTTTCAAAGTAATGGCAACCATGTAGAGCATATTTTGTGAATAACGTTACATTTTGTTAAAAAGTGTTAATTTTCCCTATGTATGAAGACTTTTGGACCACCGTGTATATACAAGTACCCGAAAAATTGTAACAATGTTAGGTAATTTGACTTTAAACTTGCATATTTTATTCTTGCATTTCTTGGGTACCGAATGATATAAAATAATCCTAAACTTAATCATTATCAGCAACAAAAAACACATTCAAAGCACTAACGTTTACTGTCACGGTTTTGTTCTTGTTTATATAGATGCAGCAAAATTATGATTGTCAGTACTTGGTATAACCACCCTTGGCCTTCAAGACAGCGACAACACGTCTGGGCATAATCTCAATCAAATCGATACACACCTGGGTGGGGATCCCACTTGGTCTCCAAGCGCTCCCAAAGCTCGGCGATGCTGGCAAGCTCGGTCTCATACCCTGACAGCTTCCTCTTGAGGTGCTGCCAGAGGTGCTTAATCGGATTAAGGTCTGAGGATTGTGGGAACCATATGAGGACCTCGATGCCGCTAGCTGCAAGCCATTTCGAGGCATGCCGCTGAGTGTGCTTAGTGTCATTGTTCTGTTGAAAGATGACCTTAGCACGATCCATATCACAGTGCTCGAGTGTCCTGAGGAATTCATCGCTCAAAATCCTCGTATAGAGCTCCGCGTCCATCCTCTCTCCGACTCGCCTGGCGTAGCCGATGCCATGAGCGGTCATGACCCCAGATCATTAAATTTCCCCCGCCAAACTTGAGGGTGCCCTGGACGTGGTGCGCTTGAAGACTTTATCCGGGCCTCTTCCACGCCCAATTGCGACCATCCGACCCTAGAGGGTTTATCTTAGTCTCATCGGACCAAACCACCCGTTTCCGGTCCTCTACCGTCTGGTGTTCATATCTCCTTGCAAACTCTACGCTGTTTGCGGTGGCGGGCTTCTTTTGCTTGACCATTGACGGTACAACGCACGTTGTCTTTGCTGACCTTTACGCTAGTAGTGTTCGTGAGTGCTTTCATTCGTTCGTGCCTTTGCAGCCACATCTGCCTCGCCAGAAGTGACGAGCCTGACTAATCTTCGCTTGTCTTGAGGAGTACGCTTGGGAGGGTGGCCGGCTCTAGGTTTTGGAATGTCTGGATGATACTGCCCTGTACACCCTGAACCATTCGTCTGTCCAACATGACACTCTCATGTTACACGGACGAAGTCTGGAGGCAATGGTGCGTGAGGTCGATGAAGGCACGGAGAGAGTATCCTCGGAAATGGGTCTCATTGTGAATTAGAAGAAAAGAACAAAAGAAAGCATTAGGACAATCAAAGGATCTTATATATGCCTTGGCAACGTTTTAGCTAGAAGGAAAAAGGATTTCTAGACTTTATAACAGTTTTCTTGTTTACTACTTACCTTAAACTCAAAATTGTAAATGGCCTCTTCAATCTCAAATCTACAATTCAGTTTTTTGGGATGGGATTGTTTTAGGTCAATCGGTAGCAAAGAAGATGTAGAATAAAATAGTAACTTTTGAAACAATTTCCTATCAAATTGACAGAGTAGTAATGGTTTAAAGTGAAAAGTACCAAACATTGTTACAATTTTGCATGTGACTGTATATCATATACAGTACTGAACAAATTATTAGAAATCTCTAAGCGAAACCTCCGATTTTTGAAAAACCCTCACTGTGGGGTATCCGGGCGGGTGATATGGATGAAACTTCAGCCTAGTATCCAATAAATATTCAGTTTCGTTCTTGTTTCTTTGTTGTTGGACAAAAGTTTGTAATGTATCAGAAATTTTGAATTTACGATGGGTAAAACGAGCGATTTGAGTCCTCGTAAAAGAGGACAAATTCAGGTTTTACTCGAAAACAGTGAATTGAGCCAGTGTGAAATAGCAAAAAAAACTGAAAATGTCAACAGCATCTGTGTGCAGAATAAAAAAGCTCTTGAGTACTGGCAGTGATCTGGCAGTGAAGCGCCAAGGAAAATGTGGCCGAAAGAGAAAACTACTCCACGGATGGACCGCAAGATTGTGCACCTCAGTCAGTCAGATAGAAGGGCTTCATGCAGGAAAATTGCATCTGTTTTGCAAGAGGAAGGTATAAAGGTGAATCGTATGACAGTTAATCGAAGACTGATGGAAGCTGGACTTTATGCCTACCGACCTAGGAAGAAACTTCTATTGACAGACAAAATGAAGAAATGTTTGGATTGGGCGCTTGCTCACAAAGACTGGAATGCTGATGACTGGTCAAAAGTTATATTTTCTGATGAGTCAACTATTCAAGTATTAGATGACAGAGTTCAGACAGTTCGTAAAAGAGAGGGAGAAGAATTTAGGGANTTTGGTAGAGGTTTGGTTTAGATCAGATGAAATCCGGAATTTCTGTTCAACCCTCATTAGAGGCATGCCAGAGAGAGTGGAGGCCCTGATCAAGGCCAAGGGTGGTCATACTAAATACTGAATGGACTTAGGAGGTGTAATCTACAGTTTTCTAATACTATATGTATGTGATATTATGGTTTGCAAAGTATGAATAAATGAATTTCCTTGACATTTCTAATAATTTGTTCAGTACTGTACATATATGGTCATATAAATATTGTATTCCACTATTTTATGCCTACAATTGCCCTGGATAGCATGGACTTCGAGCAATAGTATACAGTATATCCCACAAGTGTTGCTTTGGTACAGCTTACCTTGAAGGGATTCTTGACAGAATTTAAACATGTCTCTAGGTGTTAGGATCTGTCCATCAAACTTCAGCTGCTAGCTGAAGACTTGATTTAGCAGTAAGCCGCTTCACTGTCCCTCCAATCCCATCACTCTTGCCATGAGCTGTGGCAAAGAAATTCCATTCGCATTCCAGGTTGAAGTCTTCCTGATAGTGACACAGGTTAATGAAGTTGTACCGGTTCTTATACTGATCGGCACAGCCATCTGAGAAATAATGGATCTTATTCAATTTTGGCAAGATCTCCTGGAGGTGACACACATTTCTGATAGGTGTAGACAGCAGATGTGTGCTTTCGTGAGTCACTTATAATGCACATGCTTGTATGCAGCAAGCTGTTTTCCTAGGCTGAAGAACGGTAGTATGCCACGAAAGGATGGAGAGTGGCCCCTGAGTGTTCTCCCAGTGAAATCCTTGAGCAGCATCTTGGACAATAAAGGATTAATTCTCTGCAAAGTCTCCTATGAGAATGCATTCATCTGCTTTGATAGTCTGCTTCAATTCTTTCAGATAAGTGCTCTGAGCCTTAGCAGAAAAATGGTGGCGTGTGAGAGCCACAGTTTTACTTGCAAAGTTGCTAATTGCTCAACTGGTTGGGTGATTGTGACCAAAGTGGTTTTATCTGTGCTGACCCACTGTTTTTTCTTAATCTCCTCAACCCAAGTAACACAGTATATTGATGAAACGTTTTCGTAATGTTGCCTATGTTGCTCTATGTTGCAAGTTGATCTACAACATTGATATAACATTGCTTCAATGTTTTCACTTGGAATGTTGCTGCGACACTTCTACGAATGTCATTGCAACATTAGCTATCAACATTGAGAGAATCTTGACATCGACAACGTAGCGACAACATTCTGATACAACATGGACTTAGAAGTTTTAGAGAATTGTAAAGTTGTCCTCCTTGCCACAAGATGGAAGTAAGTCTCGCTTTCTCACAGTACACAAAAGTGCCCTTCTCCCTTTCCCCTGAATCATCCCGCACAGGAATGTCTAGTACCTTGCCATATGTCTCACATTGTCTCATTATAGGAATCAATGAACACGGACACTTCACCTGTTATCTTCATTTTCTAGACAGATTAATGGGGTCAAGATAGAAAAAGCTCATATTCCCAAAAAGAACCCTTTCCAAGAACGGGACAATTAAAACGATGGTAGAGAGTCTGCGAAATCAATACTTCATGTCCTCATCCTGGGTTCTAGCTGAGGAAACGAAGTATTGATCTCGTGGACACTATAGAACATTGCGGTCGGACCTTTTCCTGTATTGTGCAATTTAGCACATCCAGGGGAAGATCACCTCCAATAATGTACTATCTCCTGCCTGTACACGATACAGATACTGTATTATGCATGGAGTTATACCAGTACAGGTTATACCAGTACAGGCTTCGTCCTGTTGATGAGAATGTACGAAAGGATGAAATAAATAATTCAATATTGGGCGAATATCAGTCCTGATCAGGACCAGTGAAGCCTACGCTTTTCCGTAATGCCAATATAGACCCAGATTAGGTGCCCGTGAAGCAACGTTTTTAATCAACATTGCAGCAACATAAATCCTGAAACGTATCTGCAACGTATATGTAATGAATAAGTAGCGATTTGCAACGTAAATGCAATGTTCCTTCGCAACATTTGAGCAACGTTGACGTTTTGGACATTTACACATAGATGCAACATTGTTCATCAACATTTCCTAAACGTTGCTGGAATATCTTGTGTTACTTGGGAAGGACTTCAAGTTCTTCCAAGGAAGCCAGATATGTAATGAGGCTGTCTTTTTCAGGACATTTTTTGCATCTTCGCATCATGCATTTTTCGAATTCTTGTGTCCTTTCCATCAGATCACCATAGGTCACTTCACTCAAATGCAGGGCAGCTATCAGTTTAGAGTTCTGATGAGTGTGTTCCCATAGAATGTGTTCCCAGGGCTCCTACAAGAATGTACCAGGGTGGACACAGTGCTGGAAATGTTGAAAATCCAACATCAGGATTGCCATCTTCCTTCCATTTTTGATGCAGCTCTTTGAGATTTCTCAGCAAGAGGTACGTACTTCTGATGAACCCTCTCTCCACTCTGAACGAATGCAGTCTTTCTTTCCTGGAAAAATTCTACTGACTTGATCATTTTGATAAAATGCTTGCATACTCTTCATGGTGTCATCTGATAGGTTTTTTCCCTTCTTCTCAGGGAGACCCAATATTCCAAAAAGTTCCTTGAGTCTTCTTGATCTTTTGACCATGTAGTTAGTTGCTCCAAACTCCTTCTCAGTTCTTCTGATAGTGAAAGGAAATAGTGTGAGAATCTGGAGCTTCTGGGAATATGAAGTCATTGATTCATTGAACTCTGCTTTTATTTGCTCCATCATCTCTTGATACAGGACCAGATCATCTTGCCTTCTCCTTTTCTCCTCAGCTTCAGAGGATTCCCCACTGGAATATGCACAGAATATCCCATTTCCAGCTTTCTCTTGAGATCCCGAGAGGCAGACATCAATTTCAGAGTTTGCACAATGGCGTTTTTAGATGGATATGAGGCTGCCTGGAAGAGGATGAAACTAAATGTACTAGTATTCAAAAAGATTTCTTTTGACTTGTCAAAATCCAGTAATTTTTTTTTTTTATCTCAGAACATATTACGGAATCCCTTATCAACGGGCAAAGAAAAACTTACTGCGATGAAATGGACCACAACTTTTCCCCACCTGTTTTTATTGGTGTTTCACCAATAACTTCCAGGGCCACATTTGTATCATGAGTACAAATCCCTTTTTCCAGATCAGAGCTGGTTGTGAAACTTGTGCTGTCTGTTTCTGCAATGGGCATCCCTGAAGGTCCACTTTGCTCTTCATCTGACTTGTCCCTTACTTCTTCAGGAGCAGATGCAGCATCATGTGATAGCATGGAGTTACGTCTTTTAGCCTCCATGAAGCAATCAAGACACAGCTTCTCTCCGGAAGCAACTTTTCCTTGAAGCCATTTGGTCTTGGAAAAGAATTTAGCAGTAAATCACCCGGAGAGACAGACTCCGAGTTTTCAGGGGTTTTCTGAATGGATTTGAGCATTTCTTGATATGCTTTGTGAACAGCTCGATCAGTGATTGCTCCTGGTGCAGACATATTGTCTGTGTCCTCATGGTTCTCAATTTCAGAATCTCTCCCTGATCTGCTGTTATGTACTTTATTCGTCTCTTCCTGCAAAATATTCGCTGGTGACATGGGCTAACACAAGCAAAACCACAATTCTTCATATTACTTTCAATTCAACTGGAAAAGCAGAAAGAAAAACTATTAGTGGATTTTGAATGCACCTTAAATTTTACGATTAAGTTATGAACAATTCAGCTAATATTTAATAGCAGAGCCTTGGGGATTTCCAAAGGACTTTAAAATGTCACATCACATAGCATCAACAAGCACGCCCTGTCAAAAATTCCCTGCTTTCCGAGTTCACTTCGCATCACTCACCAGTGCACAGTTGTAGAAAAGTAGGAAATTCTTGGACAGAATTCATTTTTTGAAAATGGAGGGGAAAAAAAAAACATTTTGTCGCTAAAAGTTACGGATTGAAGTCCTCGAGGAAATGTTTACATATTGTTCATCTCACAATTTCTTCAGAAAAGATGCCAATGCCTTTGACCCGAAGGGTCTCTACAACATCATGAGGTAGATGAACCAAACTGACCTTGCTGCCTCAAGTGTCATTCCTGTTTCTCAAGCTCATTCAAGTCCTCTACAATTTTCTTGTAGAGGACTTGAATTTTGTTTGTCATGAATCTGGGCAATGTGAATTGTTGAAAATTGCCGAGCTTTTAATTAGTCTTGCCTTGGTTCTTTGGGCTAGGTCTTGCAGAAAGACCGAGAGGTTTTCAGACAGTGATATCAATTGGTTGGAATTGGTCTTGTTCTTCACTTTAGGCGCAGCTACATGTAGGTTAGGGGTTGATTTTATTCATTAATAGATACTCATTGGCCTATAAGGAATTTCCTGAGAAATCTTTCAAATTCACTCAATAAATTTACCTTGTCATTAGAAGTAGTTCATCAATCGACTACACAGGATCTAATAATTAACATGAGTTATGCATATTCATCAGGAGTAAAACTGTAATACAATAAGCAAGACAGGAACAACTTCAGCTCGCACTTGGTGAAAAAACAGCGGCAAGAGCAGTCGTATTACATAACAATCTTTTATCACAATTTCCCATCAAGTTTCCATATTAAAAGGAAAGCTCCAATCATTGACCTTTTCACTATGTAAAGGCTAATAAAGGACCAGAGGAAGGCCTGGAGAAATAGCGATGCAAGACAAGGACTTCAATCCGTAACTTTTTGCGACAAAATATTCTTTCTTCCTCCAATATCGAAATATGAATTTTGTCCAAGAAATTTTAACAGATTTTAACGGCTCCCCTCAGAAAAAAAAGACGGTGACATCAACTGGAGACTTCTACACAATTCCCTAGTGTCCCCAGTTTTGAAATCTAAAATGAACAGCAATTATGTCCATTATGTCCTTCATGTGACAGTCTGGGGGCTTTTATCCATATGGTATGTCCCTCATTAAAGGAAATGAGTGTATACATTGAAAAAATTTTGAAATTGATTCATGCTAACATAACCATGAATGTTACACTGTTTCTCTTCCACATTTTCCCAGAACGTGCTTCCCTTACAAAATCGGAAATCTCCATCATTGATTTCATATTGACGCTTGCCAAGAGCAAAATCTATAAATCATACATGTCTGACCTATCAGAAGCAGAGAATGGTGAGAAGCCAATCACCCTTTTTAGAGATGCATTAGAAAAAAATGTGAAACAAGCCTACTACCTCCATTGCACCATAGAAAAACGTCCATCATTCTTCGCGGACCAATTGTGCAACTGCATGAAGACGGGGACATGATAGTGAAATTTTAAAAACATTTTATCCTGAAGGAGAGGGCGGGAGTAGCAAAATCTGGGTAAAGGGCAGCACCCCACGTCGTCCCATGGCCAAGAGGAGGTTCCAACCCTCCTGGAGGCGGGGACCCAATCCCAGGCTCCCAATCCCAATCCTATGCAGGTTTTAAAGTGTATTGCCCCCTTTTATCTGGGTAAAGGGCAGCACCCCACGTCGTCCCATGGCCAAGAGGAGGTTCCAACCCTCCTGGAGGCGGGGACCCAATCCCAGGCTCCCAATCCCAATCCTATGCAGGTTTTAAAGTGTATTGCCCCCCTTTGTGATTGAAATCATTTCCGTTGTACATGAAGTGCTTCTCATTTATTATTATTATCATTTTAATCTTGACGTATTATTATTATTATCAAAGTCCATTTGAAATCCCAGAATCAGTGCCAAAGAATACTTCCTGATGATAACATTTGTTAAGAATGTGATGAATTGCATATAGATCGGTTTCTCATTGCTGTTCAGTGGTGCAAATTTTTTATATTTCATTTTTTTATTATCCTGAACGTGTCGGAGATTCTTACAAGTATGTCTCTTTTTCATTGCGCTATGGCATTTTTGCTATGGTGTGCTTGTTGATGCTATGTGCTATGACATATTAAAGTCTTTTTGAAATCCCTAATGCAGTTATGAATCTGTCATCCTGCATTAAAGCGTTTCTTCCCCCCTTCTTTTTCATCACGTAATTAATGAACATATCCCAGCAAAACAGTAGCGTTGTAGGAACGTTCATCTAGAGTCAATACAATGTTATCAGCGTTGATGGTCCTTGTCATTCGTTGTATGTCTTAGTAACGTTATTTGATTTTTAATATTGCCATTTCATCATCGATTCAATATGGGAATGATGCGACGATCCAATCCAAGTTGCATGTAGAAGTTTTTTTCTCTCGAAATTGAAGTTCTCCAGATGGGTCTCGCTTTTCGCACAGTGCACAAAAGTGCACTTCCCCTCTTTCCATGGAATCATTCCTCAATGTTTAGTACCTCTCCATGTGTCCCTCCTAGTCTCGTTATAGTAATCAATAAATGCGAACACTTAATCATTTATTGTCCCCATATTCGATACAGAATCATGAAGCCCAGGCGATAAAGAAGCTCATATTCCCTATGAGAACCCCTAGCATGGTTAAATTTCTATAATTCGAAAGGAGTTTCTGTATCTAGGTGAAATAAGTGAAGGAAATCCATCGTTTCTTCTTCTCTACGGGTAGAATGATTATTTGAATTTGCGGGCACTCCGTAGAGCATGAAAGGGTGGGCTATTCCTTGTAATGCAATTCCTTGTAAAAATTCGTACATTCAGCTCATAATTTACGTTCCTTGTTCGTCGTTAATGACCTTATTATTAGAATGCTGTGTGTGGGGGTGAGCGTTCCAATAAGCGGCATTGCAATGTTGGCCCAGCGTTCAGCCAGCGTGGAACTTCAACGTTCATCTGAGTATTGCGATAAGCGACATTGAAATATGAACTTAATATTTGATGCAACGCCACCACAACGGTGGGAAGGTTCAAAATTAACGTTTATTCAACGATGATTTAATGTTCGTTTGTTTGCTGGGTATATATTGGGTTGGAAAGAAAGTCTTGCAACACTTTCTGACGAAGTCCTGCGGAACGCCCTCAACGCGAAGCCGAACGCCACCACTCGCGAATTGGCGACTACACTTGGAGTCACCCATATGGCCATCGGCAACCATCTGAACGACCTCGGTAATCGGAAGGTTTACTCGACATGGCTCTCTCATCAGCTCAGCGACTCTGAGCCGTGTCAGTGTCTGCGAATCACTGCTCCTTCGTCCGCACAGAAAGGACCTTCTGAAGGAAATCGTTACTGGAGATGAGAGCTGGGTCCTCTACGTCAACCATACTCCCAAGAGTCAGTGGCTTCCACGAGGAGAATTGCCGCCACACGAACCGAAACCAGGGTTCCACGAGAAGAAGGTTC
>CAJPEV010004949.1:0-18104 GCA_905338385.1 Darwinula stevensoni
TGTGAATCGATGAAACTCTGTCGTCAGCATGGAGGAATGCGAGTACTTGTGTCACCGACTCGGGATCATGGTGAACGGGCGGTTCCGTTGCCTGGGTAACCCGCAGTACCTCAAGGACAAGTACTGTAAAGGGTACTCCATCAAGGTGAAGACGAGGATGTCCGCGTCGGCAGAGAGGATCGCAGAGCTCAAGGTCTTCCTCGCTCAATCCTTTGCAGGATCCTTCCCACAAGACGAATATATGGTACGATTATATGATTTTTTATATTAATTATTTTACGTTCTTTCTCTTCATTTGAATGTAATTATTAATCGAGTAACTTATTGCAAGGAGGAAAACTATACTTGTCTCTAGCCGCATCAGTAGTGCAACCGATAAGTGTGGAAACTACTTGTTCAATATGTGGATATGGAGATATTTCGATTGGCGAGGATTAAAATGTAAATGATGTTCTGATGAGTTGCATTCGATCTTGAATGAAGCGAAATTCAATAATGAAATTAATTTCAAAAGCATTGCCATTGATTAAACCGGAGTAGTATTGGTAGCCGATCGTGGGAGAATTTGTAGATATGACATACGATTGGGAGATATTTATATGTCTCCGATTTTTCGTGTTTTTTCGTGATTTTTGCCTCCTTCCCAGGGAATGCTGAACTTCCGAGTGGAACGCCGGGACGTGACCTGGGCTCAGCTCTTCTCGACCGTGAGGGAGATGCAGACGAGATTCGAGGACGTGGTCGAGGACTCTCTCGTCGGGGAAACGAGTCTGGAGGAAGTCTTCCTTTCTTTCGCGTGCGAGCAGGTGCAGCAGAGACCGAAGGCCAAGTGCCGGATTTGCTCTTGCTTTTGTGGCGGCAGGTCCCAGTGAGGACCGACAAGGAGGAACTGATTTTTCTTGGAATTTTTTCGTTGCTCATTCCTCCGCTGTTATTATTATTGTTCTGTTTGGGGCATGATCTTAAACAAGCGAAGTCTAGACTCAACTTTGCAAGGGAAATAAAATTGACCTACCAACGTTACGGATTCCGTCAAATAGACATCGACGAATGAATTGAGTTCCTCCCCGGGGATTTATGCAATCGAAGAGCCTTCGTTCGGTGCAATAAATGACTCAAATATCTTATGCAGATGAATGCGTAAAAAGCGCGCATGTTTCAGTTCGTCGGATTTTGGCTTGTAACTCATGGTTCTTAAATTATGATAAACTTAGCGCATTAAGCTGCATTATTAATATTATTATTATAAATTTATTATTTGCATTTTTATTTTCGTCGGTTTATTATAATTATTATTTTGATATATATACAGGTATATATATTTTTTTTAGGTGGGACGGGGAAACCTGGATCATTCATTAATACTTGGGAACAGTCTTGTTTCTTATTCGCGCATTCATGCGTGCTGTCAGAGACCAACTCGACCAAATGCAACAGAACACGCCTTCTTCATCAGAGGATACACTGCTTACTATCTGATCCGTATTCAGAATAATACGAATAAGGGGAGAAGAGCGAGGAGGTGTCAAAGTATTCTTGCACGATGTGGTCAAAACTGCATTATTAATAGTTTCTTCAATCATCCTCCCTTAGTCGTGAATTCCATGAGCTTTAAATGAGCTTAACTTTTTTAGTATGAACTTCTAAAAGAAACAGTTGTAGCGATCGAGAATAGTTGTAGGGTAGATACCTATGGGACGTGAGCACGATGCTCTGGCCGTTTTCGGTGCAGTCTACCAGGGCCTGCCAGATGTTGCGCCTGGAGACGGGATCCACGCCTGAGGTCGGCTCGTCCAGGAACAGCAGAGTCGGCTCTCCCACCATGGCGATGGCTGCGCTCAGTTTCCGCTTGTTGTTTCTGCTTGGAACAGCATTTTCATTTTAATCCTCGGCAATCGAAATATCTCCATATCCACATCTTAAACAAGTAAATTCCACAGTTATCGGTTGCATTACTGATGCGGCTAGAGACAAGTATAATTTTCCTCCTTGCAATAAGTAACTCGATTAATAATTACATTCAAATGAAGAGAAAGAACGTAAAATAATTAAAATAAAAATATCATATAATCGTACCATATATTCCTCTTGCGGGAAGGATCCTGCAAAGGATTGAGCGAGGAAGACCTTGAGCTCTGCGATCCTCTCTGCCGACGCGGACATCCTCGTCGTCACCTTGATGGAGTACCCTTGACAGTACTTGTCCTTGAGGTACTGCGGGTTACCCAGGCAACGGAACCGCCCGTTCACCATGATCCCGAGTCGGTGACACAAGTACTCGCATTCCTCCATGCTGACAAACTCATCGTCTCGGTAGGCACGTCCTTGCCACGTTTCAGCTTTCCATGTCTCTCCGTTTTACTCAAGCAAAAATAATGGAAAAGTGGATTATGATATATTATTGCTGCCATTCCCACAATACTCAAAAACGTGATGAAAATGCTGATCTGGAGAGGCTCAATTGGACTAGTGGGACACACGCCAAAGGAGATAATTTCAAATCGGCTGAGGTGTGAAGAGTAGTTCTCAATTATTCGCATTTAAATGAAACCTTTAAAACGAAATTGAAAGATTTGCACGGACTTCCCGTTTCAAAATACATTTTCAGAACGATTCACATCCAACAACATCACAAAATAAGTTTACTTTCTGCTTCAAGTGTTGCAATCTTGGGATGAGTCACACTAATTCCAAGCATTCATTCAATCTAGAGAACGAACGCGAAACTAAATCCTTAGGGTCGGCTCGATGAGAGTTCTGTGAACATTGGAGCGAATGACTTTAACTTGAGTGTTCACGAAATGTCACGTCTGTCACCTTTCCTTGCACATTGGAACACCTCGAACAAAAGAGTGCAAGACGTTGGATTATGGAATTTTCAATCACCACCCAAAGCAAATGTTGCAGTCTTTATATGGAAATTCGAATAAATATATAGATATTACTCATTTAATTACATTTAATTTACAGTTAGATACATTTTGCATACTAAACATATTACTCCGGATGTCACGTCCGACACCGTGGACGGACCCAAATATTGTTCCTGGGAAGACAGGAAAATGGGTTTTTTCTTGCTAGTGGAGTCTTGAGTCCCTTTACGGAATGAGTAGGACCGAATGGTTCAAGGACTGGTTCGGAATTGGTGCGAAAATGTGCCACGTCGTCAAGGCCTGTGGACAGACCGCAAAAAAACTGATTAGTTGCAACAGGCTCAGACTAATTGAAAGGAAATGAGAAAATTCACTAACCGCTCCTTAACCGCGTTTAACCCTCCTAATCCCAAAATATCTCGAGATTAAGAGGGTCAAGGACGGTTGCTGGAATACGGCATTGGAATCCTTCCGATGCTAATCTTTAATATCTGATGAGGATGATCTTTCAGGTTCGCTCACCGCGTAAGGATTTTAACGCGTAATGGACGTAACGATTCCCGCTGGTAGAGGCTGGCCTCAGAAGAAGTCGGTCAAGATTTCGGCTTTATTAGCCGATTGGCGCCGTTTATTAAATGTTGCATCATTCAGGAAGTATATTGATGAAAGAAACGGAATGACAAAATTCGACAAATTCACAAGTTTTAGACTTATTTTAAAAGCCTTCAACTGGAGACATGGAAAAATCGATTTTTAGAGAAAGTAAATACAAAGCGAATCATGCCATAAAGAACGTTATGAAAGAAAAATATGTATAGTAATTAAACGTAAGGATCGGGCCGATCCTTACAGGAGACCTGGCCGCCACGAAGACCCTCGGGGATCTAATATCTAATCTGTCAGATTTGAGAGCCGAACTCCCAAAGTCAGATCGGATTATCGAGTTCATATATTTTTTTCTGCATCTGTAATATGCATTTGTACTTTTCGTTTTCGTCTGTTGACCACGTACACCCAGGCAAATGGGGCGCTGGGCATCGGGCGTAAAGATCTTGTCTGGCAATTGAACGACAGTGCTTAAATTGTTCCTTTTAAAGTCGTTTATATTTTTTAGCTGCGCAAATGACAGCAAGAACAATATGTCATTTTCATTTAGTTGATTTTGGTCTCATTTCGTTTAACATTCAACCTTTCCCGTCGCACATGATTATTCACCGGTTATGTTCGCATTTGTATTCGGCGACTGAAGGAGACGCGGAGAAGGACGCCCTGTTGGCCGTGGGGCTGAGGAAGCCCTTCGGGCGCTTCGTCACCGTGGATCGCTTGAACATCGGGGTCCACCACGGCGAGTGCTTCGGTTTGTTGGGCGTGAACGGAACGGGGAAGACGACGACGTTCAAGATGCTGACAGGAGCGGAAGACATGACCTCGGGCGGGGCGTGCATCCTGGGATTTGACCTTGGCCTGAAGTGTAGAAAGGTGGCACATTTTTTCGATGCGCGTTTTAAATTCTGGTTGTCGTGTCTGAAACGCGATGGTGTGACTGCAGTACCTGTATCACGTGGGCTATTGCCTTCAATTCGATGCCCTGGTGGATCTGATGACCGGGAAGGAGACCCTGCTGATGTATGCCCGACTTCGAGGTATTCCGGAGTCCGTTGCGGAACAACACGTCCAATCGCTTATTGACAAACTTGGTATGGACAATTATCCAATCGCGAGAATACGAAATTCGATCGTCGTGGCATTTGATCCGAATAGAAACCAAAAATACCATAGATTTGGGGTTTTTTCATTCGCCTGATTGTCGTGGTTCATCCGATCAGGACTCACGGAGTATAAAGACAAGCACTGCGGGACATACAGCGGCGGAAACAAGCGCAAACTGAGCACAGCCATCGCCATGGTGGGAGAGCCGACCTCAGGCGTGGATCCCGTCTCCAGGCGCAACATCTGGCAGGCCCTGGTAGACTGCACCGAAAACGGCCAGAGCATCGTGCTCACGTCCCATAGGTATCTGCCCTCCAACTATTCTCTATCTCTACGACTCTTTCCTTTAGAAGTTCTTACTGAAAAAGGTAAGCACATTTTAAGCTCATGGAATTCACGACTAAGAGAGGATGATTGAAGAAAATATTAATAATGCAGCTTTGACCACATCGTGCAATAAACCATCGGAATTCTTACTTTTCACTTCCAAGATGCTCTTCTACGCACTCTATGGTTGCATTATTCTATAAAATTAGAAATCAATATGAAATTTCTATATTAAATTCTATAATTAAAGAGAGATCTCTTTACAGGAAGCATGAAAGTACATTATCTTTCAACAGTTTACAGTCTAATATTTCCTTGTGAATCGATGAAACTCTCTCGTCAGCATGGAGGAATGCGAGTACTTGTGTCACCGACTCGGGATCATGGTGAACGGGCGGTTCCGTTGCCTGGGTAACCCGCAGTACCTCAAGGACAAGTACTGTCAAGGGTACTCCATCAAGGTGACGACGAGGATGTCCGCGTCGGCAGAGAGGATCGCAGAGCTCAAGGTCTTCCTCGCTCAATCCTTTGCAGGATCCTTCCCGCAAGAGGAATATATGGTACGATCATACGATATTTTTATATTAATTATTTTACGTTCTTTCTCTTCATTTGAATGTAATTCTTAATCGAGTAACTTATTGCTAGGAGGAAAACTATACTTGTCTGTAGCCGCATCAGTAGTGCAACCGATAAGTGTGGAAACTACTTGTTGAAGATGTGGATATGGAGATATTTCGATTGGCGAGGATTAAATTTCAAATTCTGTTCTGATGAGTTGCATTCGATCTTGAATGAAGCGAAATTCAATAGTGAAATTAAGAGAATTTGCAGATATGACATACGATTGGGAGATATTTATATGTCTCGGATTTTTCGTGATTTTTCGTGATTTTTGCCTCCTTCCCAGGGAATGCTGAACTTCCGAGTGGAACGCCGGGACGTGACCTGGGCCCAGCTCTTCTCGACCGTGAGGGAGATGCAGACGAGATTCGAGGACGTGGTCGAGGACTCTCTCGTCGGGGAAACGAGTCTGGAGGAAGTCTTCCTTTCTTTCGCGAGCGAGCAGGTCCAGCAGAGACCGATGGCCAAGTGCCGGATTTGCTCTTGCTTTTGTGGCGGCAGGTCCCAGTGAGGACCGACTAGGAGGAATTGATTTTTCTTGGAATTTTTTCGTTGCTCATTCCTCCGCTGTTATTATTATTGTTCTGTTTTGGGGCATGATCTTAAACAAGCGAAGTCTAGACTCAACTTTGTAAGGGAAATAAAATTGACCTACCATTGTCACGGATTCCGTCAAATAGACATCGACGAATGAATTGAGTTCCTCCCCGGGGATCTATGCAATCGAAGAGCCGTCGTTCGGTGAAATAAATGACTCAAAAATCTTATGCAGTTGAATGCGTAAAAAGCGCGCATGTTTGAGTTCGTCGGATTTTGGCTTGTAACTTATAGTTCTTAAATTATGATAAACTTAGCGCATTAAGCTGCATTATTAATATTATTATTATTATTATACATTTATTATTTGCATTTTTATTTTTATCGGTTTATTATAATTATTATTTTGATATATATACAGGTATATATATTTCTTTACGTGGGACGGGGAAACCTGGATCATTCATTAATACTTGGGAACAGTCTTGTTTCTTATTCGCGCATTTATGCGTGCTGTCAGAGACCAACTCGACCAAATGCAGCAAAACACGCCTTCTTGATCAGAGGATACACTGCTTACTATCAGATCCGTATTCAGAATAATACGAATAAGGGGAGAAGAGCGAGGAGGTGTCAAAGTACCCCTGCACGATGTGGAAAGGAGATGTTTTCAACAATTTTTTTGCATCAGTTAAACTGTTGAACATGGAAAGCTGAAACATGGCAAGAACGTGACCGTTGACGCACTACCCAAGTAACACAAGACATTCCAGCAACGTTTAGGAAATGTTGATGAACAATGTTGCATCTAAGTGTAAATGTCCAAAACGAAAAACGTTGCTCAAATGTTGCGAAGGAACATTGCGATTTCGTTGCTAATCGTTACTTATTCATTACATATCCATTGCAGAAACGTTCCAGGATTTATGTTGCTGCAATGTTGATTAAAAACTTTGCTTCATTGGCACCTAATCAGGGCCTATATTGGCATTACGGAAGAGCATAGGCGTCACTGGCCCTGAACTGGACCGATATTGAATTATTTATTTCATCATTCCGTACCATTTACTTTACCTCCACTCAGACATTCCCATCAACAGGACGAAGCCCGTACTGGTATAAGCCCTACCCATGCATAATACGTTATCTGTATCATGTACAGGCAGGAGATATGGGACATTTTTCGAGGTGATCTTCCCCTGTAAGGTGCTAAATATGGCACATTACAAGAAAAGGGCAGGCTCGCCATGTTCTTTGGAGCGTCCATGAAATCTGTCCGTCTTTTCCTCATCTGGTTCTCAGGATGAGGATGTGAACGATTGAGATCATAGACTCCCTGCCATCGTTTTTATTATAATGCAGGATGCAAGGGACGAGTTCTTAGAAAGGGTTATTTTTGGGAACAGGAGCTTCTTTATCATGACCGCATCAATCTGTCTCGAATATGAGGATAACAAGTGATGATGCGTCCGTGTTCATTGATTCCTATAAGGAGACAATGCGAGTCATTTGGCAAGGTACTAAACATTCCCGTGCGGGACGAGAACAGGGAAAGGAAGAAGGGCACCTTTGTGCATTGTGGGAAAAGCGAAAGACCCACGTCTCCGTCTCGTGGCAAGGAGATTTATTTTATACTTATCGATTTCCTAAAACTTTTAAGTCCTTGTTGCATCAGAATGTTGTCGCCACGTTGTCGGTGTCAAGAGCGTCAACTTTCTCTCGATGTTGATAGCAAATGTTGCAATGACGTTCGTAGAAGTGTCGTAGCAACATTTCAAGGGGAAACATTGAAGCAACGTTTTATGAATGTTGTCGATCAACTTGCAACATAGAGCAACATAGGCAACATTTCGGAGACATTTCATCAACATGCTGTGTTACTTGGGCAAGCTCAAATGTCAAACGTCAAATTTCCAAACTAGTTTTGGGGTTCATATTTCTTGAGGACGTAACATTTTAAAATAATTTTTCATATCCTACAGAATCGGGCAGAAATAGAAAAGTTGCAGCTGGCGCACGCATAACGGACGTGATCTTGATTTAAGGAGGAATTCAGCTTTTATCGTGCGTCACCTCAGAGCACAGCTTTTGGGTTGGTCGCTTTTCCAAATACATTTTTTTTCCGCCGGCAAGACGGAGAAACGTATAAGGCTGAAACTGGGTAGCGACTCTCCGGCGCGACCGTTTTATTCCGTTATGCCGGACATGCACATTATCTTTTACGGTGACTTCATCATCTTAATAAAGGTATCTCCTATGATACAATCTGATAGTAGATACAAAATGTTTCTTCCAACCGCGTCTAGAGTACATGAAAATTTGTTTGTTTAGGTAAAATCAATCTGATTCTCGGTTTCTCTTGAGACTCGAAAGGGACGAAATGATGCATCGAAATGATGATGATGATGCATCGAAATGATGCATTTTTCAGCCGAGATCGCGAGGAAGTTCGTCCTCGTGCGGAAGAACCTGATGCTGCGGTGGAGGCATGCGGGGTTGACGGGCTTGGAGGTCGTCATCCCGATCCTACTCTCGTCGGGCTGTACCACACGCCGCCGGATCCGGTCGGCGGGGTCGAGACACGCCCCGACGAGATCTGTCCGGCGAAGGGCGAGCGGGATCTCTTGCCAGGATTGGATTGGTGCGGGCCGCTCCTCTTCGCCCCGAACGAAACGGGGGTGGCGAGGAACGTCATCGAATTGCTACGGGAAACACTCGGGTCGAGTCAGGCCACCGATTCGCTTCAATTTCGAGGCTCTTTGAGAGTTTCATTTTAAAAAATTTCGATAAACTTTACTTCGCTCATGGGCCCTGGAATCGCGAAGGTGCAATCAGTGAAGAGGGGAAGGACCAGGGACCATCACCAGACGCGATCTTAGTAGCACATAACATCGAAGCAACATTAATTCAACGTTGATTCATCATCCGGACGTTGAACCAACGCTGAATCGATGTTGATTCAATGTTTTCTATGCTACTAGGGTTGCTTTAAAAATATTTAAGCAGGTTAAATTCTGAGATCCGCCGTCACTTTCTCGCATACAGCGTCACGGAGGATTCACCCACTGGCAAACATACTACGGAATTTGCAAAACTTGCTATTCGATAATTTCTCGCTTCCGTTATCGTCTTGAATTGCCTGCAACATTTTCGCGAATTTCCGCGAATCCCGTCCGACGCGAGGAATGTGAGGAAGTTGAATCTAGACCTCGCTTTTTACGCATTCATCTGCATAAGATGTTTGAGTATTTTATTTCACCGAAAGACGGCTCTTCGATTGCATAGTATCCCCGGGGAGGAACTCATTTCATTCGTCGATGTCTATTTGACGGAATCCGTGACGTTGGTAGGTCAATTTTATTTCCCTTACAAGGTTGAGTCTAGACTTCGCTTGTTCAAAATCATGTCTCAAAGAGTACAATAATAATAACAAAGCCAAGGATTGAGCAACGAAAAAATTCCAAGAAAAATCAGTTCCTCCTAGTCGGTCCTCACTGGGACCTGCCGCCGCAAAAGCAAGAGCAAATCCGGCACTTGGCCTTCGGTCTCTGCTGGACCTGCTCGCTCGCGAAAGAAAGGAAGACTTCCTCCAGACTCGTTTCCCCGACGAGAGAGTCCTCGACCACGTCCTCGAATCTCGTCTGCATTTCCCTCACGGTCGAGAAGAGCTGGGCCCAGGTCACTTCCCGGCGTTCCACTCGGAAGTTCAGCATTCCCTGGGAAGGAGGCAAAAATCACGAAAAATCGCTAAACCACTCCGAGTCATATGAATATCTCTCAATCGTTTATCATACCTAAAAATTCTCCCACGATCGGCTACCAGTTCCTACACTGGGTTAATCATTATTGCTTTCCTTTCTAAATGAATTTCATTATTGAATTTTGCTTCATTCACGATCGAATGCAACTCATTGGAACAGCATTTTCATTTTAATCCTCGCCAATAAAAATATCTCCATATCCACATCTTAAACAAGTAAATTCCACAATTATCGGTTGCACTACTGATGCGGCTAGAGACAAGTATAGTTTTCCTCCTTGCAATAAGTTACTCGATTAATAATTACATTCAAATGAAGAGAAAGAACGTAAAATAATTAATATAATAGTATATCCTATAATCGTACCATATATTCGTCTTGTGGGAAGGATCCTGCAAAGGATTGAGCGAGGAAGACCTTGAGCTCTGCGATCCTCACTGCCGACGCGGACATCCTCGTCTTCACCTTGATGGAGTACCCTTGACAGTACTTGTCCTTGAGGTACTGCGGGTTACCCAGGCAACGGAACCGCCCGTTCACCATGATCCCGAGTCGGTGACACAAGTACTCGCATTCCTCCATGCTGACGACAGAGTTTCATCGATTCACAAAGGAAATATTGGAATGTAACCTGTTGAAAGGTAATGTACTTTCATGCTTCATGAGAAGAGATCTCTCTTTAATTATAGAATTTAATATATAAATTTCATATTAATTTCTAAGTTGATAGAATAATGCAACCATAGAGTGCGTAGAAGAGCATTTTGGAAGTGAAAAGTAAGAATTCCGATGGTTTATTGCACGATGTGGTCAAAGCTGCATTATTTATAGTTTCTTCAATCATCCTCCCTTAGTCGTGAATTCAATGAGCTTTAAATGTGCTTAACTTTTTCAGTAAGAACTTCTAAAGGAAAGAGTTGTAGCGATCGAGAATAGTTGGAGGGCAAATACCTATGGGACGTGAGAACGATGCTCTGGCCGTTTTCGGTGCAGTCGACCAGGGCCTGCCAGATGTTGCGCCTGGAGACGGGATCCACGCCTGAGGTCGGCTCGTCCAGGAACAGCAGAGTCGGCTCTCCCACCATGGCGATGGCTGTGCTCAGTTTCCGCTTGTTTCCGCCGCTGTATGTCCCACAGTGCTTGTCTTTATACTCCGTGAGTCCTGATCGGATGAACCACGACAATCAAGGGGATTGAAAAACTCCAACTCATTGGTATTTTTGGTTTCTATTCGGATCAAATGCCACGACGATCGAATTTCGTATTCTCTCGATTGGATAATTGTCCATACCAAGTTTGTCAATAAGCGATTGGACGTGTTGTTCCGCAACGGACTCAGGAATACCTCGAAGTCGGGCATACATCAGCAGGGTCTCCTTCCCGGTCATCAGATCCACCAGGGCATCGAATTGAGGGCAATAGCCCACGTGACACAGGTACTGCAGTCACGCCATCGCGTTTCAGACACGACAACCAGAATTTAAAACGCGAATCGAAAAAATTTGCCACCTTTCTACGCTTCAGGCCAAGGTCAAATCCCAGGATGCACGCCCCGCCCGAGGTCATGTCTTCCGCTCCTGTCAGCACCTTGAACGTCGTCGTCTTCCCCGCCCCGTTCACGCCCAGCAGGCCGAAGCACTCGCCGTGGTGGACCCCGATGTTCAAGCGATCCACGGCGACGAAGCGCCCGAAGGACTTGCTCAGCCCCACGGCCAACAGGGCGTCCTTCTCCGCGTCTCCTGCAGTCGCCGAATACAAATGCGAACATAACCGGTGAATAATCAAGTGTGACGGGAAAGGTTGAATATTAAATGAAATGAGACCAAAATCAACTAAATGAAAATGACATATTGTTCTCGCTGTCATTTGCGCAGCAAAAAAATAAAAACGACTTTCAAAAGATCATTTTGACACTGTCGTTAAATTACCAGACAAGATCTTTACGCCCGATGCCCTGCGCCCCATTTGCTTGGGTGTACGTGGTCAACAGACGAAAACGAGAAGTACAAATTCATACTTCTGATGCAGAAAAAAATATATGAACATGGCAATCCGATCTGACTGGGAGAGTCTGGCTCTCAAATCTGACAGATTAGATATTAGATCCCCGAGGCTCTTGATGGCGAACTGGTCCATTTCTCCTGTAAGGATCGGGCCGTTTCATTACGTTGCATATTTTTCTTTCATCACGTTCTTTCTAGCATGATTCGCTTTTTATTTACTTTCTTTAAAAATCGATTTTTCCATTTTGTCATTCCGTTTATTTCATCAATATACTTCCTGGATGACGCAATATTTAATAAACAACGCCAATCGGCTAATAAAGCCTGAACTTCTGTAGAGAAAGTAACATGTGCATATTTATGAAAATTTCCGGCAGATATCCCAGGACCACTTGAAGTTGACAGACCCATTTGGCAATAATCCAAATTGGTTTTCGATTGCTTTTAATGGGATTCATACTAAAAAAAAAAGGTCTCAGCATAACAATTAGCTTATGACTCCAGCATGCATTTCACTTGCATGGACCAACGAACTCCCAGGATTCCCCGCTATTTCAAGGACTTCCTATCCGACCAAGAGACGACTGCACGGACTAAACCGAGTTGCACCTATGCTTCTTTTCAATTCGCTTCTTCGTTTTCATCCGTCAATTTCACTCTGTCGTATGAAGATTAAATTTGATTCAAAACGAAGGTAATGCCGCGTGTGAAATGCGATTTGCTTGTAGAAAGATTAACCCCCCCCCCCCAAGAATTTCTCGTTCAGATAGAAATAAAACCTATTTGGAGAAGGTCCTTGATCCGCTCCTCCTCATGCAGAACATCCTCGTCCACTTGAATCTTCCCAGAGGCATCCGCCACAGAATATCCGAAGAGCCTGGCCAAGAGTCGCTGCAGGTACCGATGCTCGAGGACGAAGAGGCAGACGAACCAGAAGAGGCCCGAGCATCCCAGTATGATGATGGCTTGCAGGATGCTCACGCCTTCCGGTCTGATGAAGCTCTCGGGCTCGAAGCAGCCAAGCGGCATGTCCTTGCAGTTGTCTGCTGGGCCAGAAGACTTACCATTGAACGTTTTAAATAAAATTCTCAACGGTAACATGGAATTTTCAACAGTTTCTCTTCGGCTGGAGAAAGAGGAATAGACACGACAGAAAAATATCTTTGAATGCGTTTAAAAGTTAAAAAGTATCATCAGGCACTTGACACATCAAAATGTATCAAAGGAAAGGCGTATATCCTCGTGCACATGCATTTATAGACTACAAGCAAAGAATTTACGCTAAATTATTTCTCCTTACAATGCCTCTACTCTTGGAAGAGGTAAGACCCGAAAGAGAATTCAGTCGAAATCGAAATGCAAATGGAAATGAATTGGAATCAAAAACCCCTGACCGCAGCAGATGGTGAGAGGGACAGCCTCTTGGGTGATGTTGGGGCTGGAGCACAAGAACTTTAATATGTCGTCTCCGATGGCCTTGCATCGGGCGTTCTTGTAGGCCAGGTCGATGAGGTTGAAGATGCCGTGGCCGAAACCGAAGGTTGGGAACAGGCCCCCGAGGACCTTCATGATCGGTGCAATGTTCTTCCTAATTTCATCTAACTCGAAAATCAATGCGACCGCCAAGAACGACACCCCTGCAACAGCATAGAAATACGCCATCATCCGCAAACGAATCGACGAAAGGAAAAGTGAAGGGAAACCGCCCAGACCGAAAAAGACATCCACGAGCGTGCGAACCGCGAACGCCGCCCCGCTGTTCTTGAATCGGAAGCTGAAGACGTAGGCGAAGGGAAGGGCGGCGAAGCCGTACATCAGCAACAGACAGAAGAAAGAACCTGTCCGTTTGTGACAACGGTCAAGTGAAATCCATAACAGTCAGGTCTTTCTCATTTTTTTTCGCGATCATCATTATTAACGTGAACTCGAATAGCAAGGAAATTTTTTTTCTCCGGAAATCCCCTTCAGGAGGATATTTTCACAATGCTGAACGAAATTCCATATGACCAAATTTCCAACAGTATTGCGATGGATGTATAAATTCCTTAATCCCTTTAAGTCATTTCCAAGGAGAGAGACACGAGTAATAATATAAAATTTAAGTTATATCAATGCGTTGCATTGATAGAACTAAAATTGCAGGAATAGTCCTTTAAAATGATCTGATAATAAAATTTCCCTTTTCTTCCCACATCAGATGCTAACAGATGATGTTTACATGTATCATCATAGAATGCTGTCCTTTCTCGAATAATCAGCTTGCTGAATTATATTTTGTTAAGGCTTCACATTCATGCGTGGAAATGAGGACGAACGGAAAATGGGACGTGTTATTTCCCATAATTTTCATCCATCTCAAGTATTCTTCCTAATTTGCCAACCAAGTCCAGTATGACAGGAGTCATCATCAAACCCCTGGAATTTCTCCTATTATCCGTCCGCACGGATTGATAAAATGAATCAGCTGACCGAGACACCCGTGATTATCAGCAAAGATTCCGTTGACATCGACTCCGCCCACGATCCCGACGACCAAGGCAGAAACGACGAGGAAGACCAATCCATCCCCCATCAAGTGCGCCACCCAGTACCACTCCGACCGCACCTGCAATCATTCCTTCATTCGCGACCGACGCCTAAAAGACGGTGCATGAGGTAAGTCCTGACCCCGGTCATGAGTTGGAGTTGCTTGGAGGTCGATCCGTTTTCCTCGGTGGGGAAGATGGCGAAGGAGCTGGCGAGGAGGGACATCCCCAGGGCCAGGAGGCTGGCGTATATCGTGGATGACTCCAAGAACACATAGTACTCATCTTTACGCCTGAAACTCTGGATCGCTTCATTCTGTTAGGAAATACCACCAGCCTGCAGTTCCTTGGAATCAATTTCGACAGGGTGTTACTGTGGGGAATTCCTCTGACCAACATGCTCCTAGGGAGTGGCTGGTTGGACGCGAGGATGGAATGCTCCGCCCCGAGGATGAACTTTGCGACGGCGTCGCTCATGTGGTTCACTGTGATCCCGCTACTGTGAAGCGGGGAGGACTGATAGAAGGCTGTGAAAGTGGGAGTTCCGTTTAACGGCCTTTCCTTCATGGTCTGGGATCCGCCGATGACGTACTGGAATCGGTACTTCTCCAAATCATCTGTCCCGATTCTCAACAAGTTCTGGATGAAGTCCAGTCCGTCCGAGCTCTATTAGGAATAATCAGGAGGAATCATCGCAACGAAGTTTAGAAATTCGCCAACATATTGCCAACATCTCGACATTTTATCGCTTGTAGGATTTGGACTGCGAATTGCACGAAAGGGATCGGAAACCGTCACCTCAGGCGAACTGGAACCCGGCAGTCCATCGAGAAAGCAGTTGATGAGTTTTCCATCGAGACCAGGCCAGACTTCATACAGGACGAAGTTCTCCCCGTAGATGCCCACGTTCATGTCCAACGAGAAAGGCTCTGGATCTGGGGCCGTCAAGGCTTTGTCGATGAACAGAGCGCCAAGGACCAGGCCCAGTGGTATGATGGCCTGGGAGTGAAATGGAAAATGCTTCTTGTGGATGGAATGACGAGAAGAGGGGAATGAAAATGGAGACTGTTTCGTCACCTGGGCGATCATTAGTTTCCATTTCCGTGAGATGTAAATGAACTTTTTTGTGAGAAGGGCTCTCAATTGCAGGACAAAAATGTAATTGCTACTCTTCTTCCCTTCCATCTCGATCAGCCCTATAATGGGGAAATATAGCAATGAGCTAAGTAACGAAGAAACGACAACGGAATAAGAGCGAGCAATAAAAGGAAATTGGATTCCTCGGAATGCCAGACGATCGGGAGGTCACAGAAGGTTCTCACTGGAGGTGCTGGCACGATGGATGTCGTTCGGACCGGGTGGAGTCTGCCCGATGTCTCCCTTAGCTTCTGCTCCCTCTCCGACCCTGAAGACAAACTTCCTTCAATCTGCCTCCTTCGCTCCATCCCGCATCGAGCTGACCGAATGGGAACCTGAGGAAGACTTCTTCGAGGGTGGTGGCGGAGATGCCGAAGCTTCGGATGCCGAGCTGGGCCTTCGTCTTCTCCAGCGTTTCGAGGACCGTGGGGAAGACGTGCGTCGTCGAGGAGGGCAGCGTGTAACTTGCTTCGCTGCCTGCGCTGCTCTTCAGCTCTGCTTCCGGGCACGAATTTTGCAGAAGGGACAGGACTTTCCCCTCTTGAAAGTCCGATGTCTTCGTAACCGTTAAGGTGTAGCCGCTCCCTAAGTCCGGAAATGCACATTATTATTACATTGCTGTTTTTTTTTTTGCTTTTCGCAGAGAATTCCGACGAGAGAAGTGATGACGTCATCGTAATCATGCGTTAATGTTTTTCTGGAACCCTGGGACGGATAAGTAGGAGTTGAAAGGAGGCAAATGTACTTCAGCGATGGTTGCCTTCGTGGTTGCCTTCATGGTTGCCTTCAACTGCTTATTATTTAGGATTCCCAATGGCAATTTTTGATGGGGGCATGGGAATGCCGGGTTTCATTTTGACGCAATGAAATTTGCAAATTGGCAGAAATGATTCGATGAAGTGGCCAACACTCTGTCAAGATAAAAGTGGGATCGACTTAATGCAACAAACGAAAAGCAAAAGTTGGTCTTGCCACAGGTTCAAATTTGGGCAACCTGCTCATTGAGATCGAGAGAGTCGAGATCGTGCAAGCCCAAAACCAGAATCCGTGCCTGCCCCACTTCACCACCGTCATACGAGCCTCACCTTAGAATCTGATGGGAATTCGGCCCAGTGCTGCATGCCCCTCACCCTCTGTGCTCCATCCCAGGAGCCCACATTGGTAAGCAAAATTGGCCTGACCCGCTCCCTCTCATTAGGAGTCCACATTGGACGAACATTAAACGCTGACGGGCGGCACGAATTTCAAGGAATTTAGGAAAGGCTTCGAGTAAGTTTCAACATTTGTTTGTGATATTTTTTCTTCCCTTACTGGGTACTTTACCTCCTCCATCGTGTACTACCCCCACCCCGTCCCCCCTTGATCATCTCCCTTTGAGACTTTTTTTCATTCGGGAATGGAACACCTTATTTCATAACAGGTTCCTTTCCAAATCCTTTTCAAGTAAGAAAACTTGGGTTTGTCCCACATCTAAAATATGCAAGCCAACCTGAATAAAACAAATTCAGGACAAAACTCGTCAAACCCTTTTTGAAATATAATTATCCGCAATAATGGACGGCACGCACTAGATTCGTTTCGCTTTAATTGTTTCGCTTTCAAACCTAGTGATAATGGGAATAAGTCAGTCGATATCAATCGGAATTCCGTAGGATCCATTGTGAGATCAGATTAGTTCAACTTAAACGGTTTCGCTGCATGTCACCCGATTCCTAGGCTCTGTATGCAAGAAAAGGATTCGGTGTTCGTCCTCGTGGATCCTTCCTTGCCCTGAGACAGTCTGGCTCTTCCTGGATTCCCGTCTCAAACATGACCCTGTGTCATTCCGCTATTTGCTAGGAAAAGAATTCACAGGTGGATAGCCAGGGTCAGGGTCAGGCTGGAATGGGACGAAGGATTCCCCCACGATTTTCTCTTTATCAGCTGGGGATACCCTCCAGGTCTATTTTTTTTTAAAGATCAATTATTAGCCCGATGGCGTCCCAATATCGATCCGAATAGGATGCTTATAAATTTTTTTCCTAAAGTATTCACGGCATGAAGTGGAATACCGTAGTGCTTCTTCAGGAACAAGGAGGACCCGACGCATTGCAGCCGACCGTGGGCCATTATCGCGATGCGATCGCCCAGCACATCCGCTTCCTCCATGTAATGGGTCGTCAAAAGAATCGTTCGATCCCGTTTCTCTTCCTGCGAATAACTCGACTGGCAGCGCAAAAAATTCGAATCGAAATGGAATCGGAATTCGTCGCGGCTTACCTGGAGAATGTTCCAGACGATACGGCGAGCCTCGGGGTCCAGTCCTGATGTTGGCTCGTCCAGGATCACTACCTGTAATGATGTGAAATGGCCGACGTCGTTTCGTGGTGATTCGAGGTCGACCTTCCTCTTTTTCGTTTGTCTTTCCAGGTACACCGTGCAACCGAGCCAATATATTCTTGCTATTAACTTGTATTGAATTCGCACAATTGATAGATTGCAAAATGGCGTATCATAGCCAAAAATGCAGGCGATATTACTTCAAGTGATGCAGCTACGAAAAATTCAGACAAATCATAAATATTTCTCGTGGATGCATCAAAGAGAGTTAATATTTCCGCAGATCTC
>CAJPEV010004950.1:0-18102 GCA_905338385.1 Darwinula stevensoni
GATGGGTCATAATACACTCACAAAATCTTCAGGGGAACTGCCTGAAAATTCAAGGCTGTTTATGGACAGCTGAAATTTCAGGAAGTATGCCTGAAATCTTCAGGCATATTTCACTAGAAAAAGTCTACTCGGTCTGACATGATCTCGTGATACGCCTTCTTGGCTCCTCTTTGGCAGGTGAAGACAAGCGAGTGAGCTATGGCAGCCGCAGCTGCAACCTCGGCTCGGGCCGAGGTGCTGGCCGCCAGCCGCACTAGAGCCGGCAGCTGGAGAGAAACGAGTGGGAGCCCGAGGCCCAGCTACATCTTGCCGAGGCCCGGCTACGTCTCCCCGCTGTGCTCCGACTACCCGCTGAGATCCTCCTCCTTCTCCCAGGTGACGAAGAAGCGCTCCCTCCCCGTCGCCGTCCTCAAGTCCAGTTTCGAGAGGCAGGGCTCTCTCCACGCCGACTCTGACGGGAAGATGGTGTGTCCCGATTTGTTTTCTCTGAGAGGCCGCGTTTGGTTCCTAGTGCGATGCCGTAGATCTGCAGCTGTGAAAGAATGAAGAGGAGTTATGGATTGTCGGCCTGTTACGGGAAGCTGAATGATCCTTAATATCATTTTGATACTCATGGAAGGATAAGAATACCCAAATGGTTTGGGGGGCTTACATCGCCAAATTAAAAAAAAGTGAATTATACCTTGGCTGTAACAGCTTACGGTTAAAAACTGGATCGCATTTATCCTATCAAGAACTACTAGGCTGTACTTGTGCAAATTGCATGATTATTGTGTCTGACGAAAATTAGAGGGGCGCGAACGCTGAATCGCTCATCTGCCCTCGCGTAGGCGGAAGATGAGTAGTGCAGATAGGTCTGATGACCGACTTACCTTGAGATATCCCCAGCGATAAGTCTCGAGAAGCGATAAAGACGATAAAGAAATTGAGATAAGGGGATTCAGCTTTGTTCTCTTGATGAGGTTTTTTTTTATGGACATGCTTGGGAATGATTGCATGGGGATGGCTTGGAACAGAAGGGCAGGCCATTCGTACTGATTTTGCTTTTGCAAAATTTTCTGTCGGGAGACCTTTTTGTTTCATTTAAATGCAGACTTGGAAAAGTAATTAAATCTAGTGCACCGTGTCGTCATTTACAGTGAGGTCCTACCATCAGCATTCATGAACTCCATATGCCCTTGCATGCTTGCGACTAATTCTGTTTTCTCAAGGGTAGGTGGATGTTTGTAGTACTGGTTTTGAAGGACATTTTTAGGGCTTGGTACATATTTTAAGTGCAACTTCTCTTTTGTCTTTGGCAGAGTGTGGATGGGGAACTGGAAAGACGCCCGTTGAAGCTAGCAGGTGGGAAAGTGAGCCAAATGGCCCACTTATTTCAGAGCATCCAGAGGGAGACGGAAAATGTGAACCCTGGAATTCTGCATCCACCGAAGGCCCCAGCATCGACTCCAGTCCCAGCAAAGAAGGAAGCAAAGTGGAACAGTGAAGACAACCTGCATTCGCCTGTCCCTCAGGTAGACTCTCCCCGAGAAAGGTTTCCTTTTTGAGGTTCAAAATGAGTGTGGTCTTGTGGTGGTGGTGGTACATGAGGGCCTGAAGCAATGCAGATTTCAGGTTGATGCTGAAGGATTTGTTTTTGAACCTGAGTTTGCAAAATACACACCTGGCTTATCTCTTGCCCACATTGTATCCACATGTGACAAATTTCACCAGGATCGAGGCAATATATTTTCAGATACCTCTAAGTGGTAAGTATGGGAAGAGGGGGATTAACGAAGGTAAACAGGATCAGACTAATCCTACAGATAGCAAGTGCCCATTTATTCAACAAAAAAGAAATGCCTGCTTGAAATTCAATTAAGTGAATTGTAGAGCTCTGTAGATAAAAAGCCTTTTAGGGCTTCTTTTTACCTTTTTATATGAATTGCTCCATAAAGAAGCTTTTGTTCAATGACAGGTTAAAGTCAAGGTGAAATGTTGCTCTGTCATTGGGGAAACTTTCCAGACCCCGTAGTCATGTTGTTGAGTCAGTCACATTGAACACATATGTCAGGCAGGGGGCACTGTGACCTTGGTGACTGTGAGAATCCTCTATAGACTCTTTTGTGTTAAGGGAAGCCACTTCTCCCTGCTCCTCAGCAGCTGCATCCACTGATGAAAGTTTGTTGCTTGTCTTTTCTTTCCTGAGAAATTCTTCCTTCTTAAAATTTGGCTTGATCTCTCAGTTGGGCTAAACTACCAAATTAAGTATAATTCTAATATAGGAGTTTTTCAAACCCCTCTGTTTGGATGTTGTATACCCCTTTGCGAATTATTTTGGAGGTGAAATATTATTTCTAAATAAATCCTTGATTCAGTAATGTAAGTAGACATTTTTCTGGAATAGAGAATGATTCTATAGATATACTAAATACTAAAAATTTCCATGTTTGTGCAAATGTCAGCTGCATAGGCATACCTGCTGCTTTTCTCTTTGCTTGGAGAGCTTGGTGCAAAAATGTTTAAAATTGGGATTTATGGCATGTTTATGTGAAGTGGGTGGAATTTGAGTCACAGACTCTCTGACTGATAATTTCTCAGTAGCTTCCTGTTGTTGGGATGTCAACTTATCATGTTGACAGCCAAGAATGGTTTTGCATTTTTCTGTTTTCCTTAGGTTTTGCAGATGTTGTCATGTCTGTAACAAAACATGAATTGATTAACTGTACTTGGGCAATATAGGCAACTGGTGTTCTCGTGCCAACGACTCTTATGTACCATATGCTTTTTAGTAGTTGGTAGCTGGCAGCTGGGATGCTCCTCGTACGAGCTGGCAGTGCATGTAATTACATTTCTAAATTTAATTGGTGCTGCACCCCATGGAGCTTGGTCACTTTGTAAATTGAATGCTGGGAGTTTTTGTTGGTACCTCATGATAACCGGTTTGTTCAAGGATGATACTGAGGAGAACTGGGGAATATATCACTCATGACTAGACAGGTCACTCAAAACAGCAACATTGACATGTGACCATACCCTTCTCCAGTCCTTCAAAGTTAAAAAAAAGTGTTTTTGTCATATATGGTGATTGAAGGGTGATATGTGAAAACTATAATTTCTCACCATCTTCTGCTGATTGTATGTATTTCTTGTGTGATGTTCATCTTGGTTCAGAAAACACACTCTCATGTGAGGTCTTGTTCAGTTTGGATTGTCATTGCACTACATTTAATATGAAATCCAGTGGTTAATGTGATATTGTGCTCAACAGGTGACTGTAGTGAGGACAGAGAGTCACCTGGCCAGGTTCAACAATGCCCGGGCCATGTTTGAGCGAATGGGTGAGGACAAGCAGAAGGATGAGGTTCTGCCTGCCACTCCACATCCTGCTGTTGCTCCAAAACCTCTGCGGGAGGCCAAGAAACCCCCTCAGCATTCCAAGTCTGACCCATTCCCTCCTCCAGCTGTTAGACCCCCCGTGATTCATGAAACTCCTGTGGCCAAGACGAAGAGATCTGCCTCTGACGTGCAGCAGCCACAGGTACCCGTGGAAATGATGAATGGACGCCAGGAACCGGCAGCCCCAAAACCCACAGTTCTGAATAATAGCACCCCAGCTGTTCGGCATCCTTCTGGTGACAAGGATCATGAACTGCGGCGAAAAGAAGAACTGGTGAGGAAGTTTTGGGGTAGTCAGGACTCGCAAGATCGACCAGAAGTTGATCCTGGGAAACCTGTATGTGCGAAGAAGCCACCGATGTTGACTGGTGTTTCTGTGCCTGTGCGTAAGACCTTGGATTCCTCAGATGGTATCGGTGACACAGAACAGCATTCCAAGACGACCCCTGGGTCATCGCCATCGAAGCTCCCACAAAGCTATGCCCGCATCAGTCAGAAGACATCTGATTCTTCAGATAATACTGACAAGGACAAACTCGTCATGTCCTCGTTGCTTCCTGGGGCTCTGGTCCGCCCACGCAAGACGTCCGATTCGTCCGACACCAGGTCGGACACCAGTGCTGATATGGATTGTCAAGCCAGGGTGGTTGTTGGATCATCTTCCCCAAAGTTCTCCCACAGTTATGCCCGCGTTGGTCGCAAGGCATCGGAATCTTCAGACGCTTCTGATAAGGACAAAACATCCTCATTCCCCCAGAAAGCAGATTCTGAAGCCTATTCTCCAAAACCTCAATCACCATTCAGTCCTCCTTCCTCCATGACACCATCAGAGTCCTCAGAGGACGATAAAGAAAGGTCTGGCAGGATGCGACCGAGCTGCACCCCGAGTGCAGAGGTGGTTCGCAAGCAGCAGACAACAAATGGCAATGTGTCGAGTGAGGACCTAAGTGGGGATGAGGTCATCATTCCCAGGCAGAAGTCCCTGACAGAGAAGCCC
Source organism: Darwinula stevensoni (assembly GCA_905338385.1). NCBI lineage: Eukaryota > Metazoa > Arthropoda > Ostracoda > Podocopida > Darwinulidae > Darwinula > Darwinula stevensoni. The sequence continues at coordinate 4,376 of CAJPEV010004950.1, forward strand.
AAGGTGATGACCGAGAAGCCAAGCATTACAAAACTGGAACGCCGTCCGCCAGTGAACAGCAAGGAGATCATTGCAAAGCATCGCAACTGGATGTCTCATTTCTCGTCCGTGAAGAGGACTCCAAGCAAGGAGAAGTTGCCGGGTATCGGCTCTCCTCAGACACCCTTTGATTCTGTGGGGACCAAGACAAATGGAGAAGAAGGTGAGGCCTGCATTTCAATGGTGTCCATTTCTGTGTTAAAGGCTAGAGAAAAAGGAGGTTTCGATGCTTCCGGGAATATATTGATTGCTTGGGGCTACATGAGGCTAAAGGCAACCATAGAGGGAAATACATCATTTGCTGTGAAGCGGTGTTGGAAATGATTGTGGGAATGGGTTCTCACAGTTGATGCTAATTCACATCTAATCCTTTTTTCAAGAGGACATGAATCTGTTATCCTCGATTTAGGTCTGACTTCAATGGCTTCGTATTATGGTCATCTGGTCAGCTTCCTTGCATTGTCTATAGCATGAACTATTTGTTAAGGAGCTGAGCTGGCCTTGTTTCCACAATGGTTTCTATAGGGCCGGAAAGCTGGGAGGTGTCAGGGAAATACAAATACAGTTAGAAATTCAGGGAAGTACCTATAATATCCTTGAATTCTAGGAATTTTTTTTATGAATTTCCTTATGAAAAATGGAATTCCTGTTTAAAAATACAAGCTTCATTCAGGAGAATAATTTTCTTTTTAGACTTAAAAAATTAATGGAATTTGTTCTTACGATTTCGTGGAAATCCATTCTGGTGCCTAGTGATGCTTTATTAAAGCATCTCTCCAGGTTTATTAGAGCTGTACTTTGAGACCAGCAGTATTGTGCATGATGAGGAGATAATGATATCAGATCTCAGTTGGATATTTGAAATTAATCCTAGACAGGGGATGACGGGAAACATTTTTGTTATATGTCATGGTGATCAAAATGGGATAATAAAAAAGAATTTCTCACGACTGCTATTTTTCATGGGTAGAAAAAGTAACTGGAGTTTCCGATTAATATCCCAAAGGAAACGACAGTGATTTCTTATCAGGGCTGTCACGAAGGCCGTTTTAAAGACATCCATGCATCGACCAGTATTTATTAATGGTGCATTCATGCACTGGGAAAAAAATTTACCGGTACTTCCTTCAATTCTTCTTGCGGTCGATCGGAGGGTAGAGAGTCACCTTCCGTTATCTCTCATCGCGGTAGGGGAGCAGATTGGCTTCCATCGTTGCTCGCCGCGGTCATCGATCTGGGGGGGGGGGGGGGGGGGGGGGGGGGGGGGGGGGGGTTNAATTCCATCGCAATGACAAAAGGGATACCTTCCCGTGCATCCCCAAGAATCCGACTAGAGCCGAGCAGAAAATATGAAGCAATAAAAATACGTAAGCGAAGACACCATCTCCTTCAGACAGAGCAGTCTGCCTTCCCATTGAACCCGTACAAAACCGTCGATCCCTGTGAATGTCGTTAATGGCATCGATCCATTGTGGCGGCAATAATTATTGTTGACATCAATTCGAGTGTTTCGGCTATTCGTGTTCAATAGTCACTTTGGCATGTTGGCGGATCTAAAAGTTGTTCTTTGGAGAAGGATTTCTTCCTCAGATTCGACAACTCCTTTTTTATGGCAACACTATTTATAACCAGACTTGGTTACGTAAGAATCCATTTCCTAATTCTTGGCATTTTACCGTGCATTACAGAATTCATGATTTCATATTATTCTAACTAACTATAACTCTCTTAACGTTCATGCTAATTACCTTCAGCCCTCTGCTGCTTGCCCCCCCCCCCTCCCCCCCTGCTCCTTCCCTCTTATCTATCTGCCTCTTCCCCCCACCCATCCCGTGGGCGGGTAAAAATGTGGTTCTTGCTGTTGGTCCCAAGAGGGACCAACAGCAATAATTTCTCTCGGGGTTTCCTGATGGGATCAATCATTAAGTACGCTACTCATCCTGACACTTGTTTTTCTAATGACATCCCTCAGGAAGAGTGGGCTGGTGCCGTTCGGCATCTCTGTCGAGCACGGAAGAAAATGTCATCATGCAATGTACTCTTCCCAGGCGTGGGCACACGAATGTCTCTGCGTCTGTCTGATCTCGTGAAAAAATCATGCCGTGATTGAGATGAATGCTGGTCTTCCATGTCATTTGCTTGTCACGTTAGACTCGGCCTGTACTCGGGGTTCTCTGCCTTTTCCATCTCCAGAGTGACGCGGAGGATTCGCCCGGGAGTCTCGAAGTCGGACATCATTTCCGATGGTGTTTCCCCCCCCTCCCCCACGATGCGGCGTCGTGTCGATATTTTTTCGCGTCGAGTTATCCGTTACTGCATCTCTTGTTTCCTAGATCTCCCTTTGTAGTATTTGTTATAATTCGCAGTGAATTAGTATCCTTATTAAGGAATAAGAAGAAAAAGTTGCTGGTTATGCTGATACTATAGTGGAATTCCCAATCGCTGAAGGGAAAAGTATCATTTGCTTTCCATTTCTCCAAATCCTTTTATTTCTCGTCGCACAACTTTCATACTCAGCTACCTAAGAGCAGTTGCTTCTCAAAGAGGAAGGGACAAATTCTTCATGTTGCTAAAATGTATAGCAGGGGGGGGGGGTCATAGCCCCCTCTCTAAGGGGCTCTGCTGACTTTGGCCTGGGCTCATCCGTGTGTTTATCATGCTTTTTTTTCTCGATTCTGACTCACGGGTTCGGCTTCTCGGGGAGTTTTCCGCTTCTGTTTGTTGATGAAGGTCGAAGAAGGTTGGGACGCGGTTACGCATGGAGCGGGAATCCCATTATCGCTGGCGGAAGAGTTACCGGCGGGGTGAGGGGGGGGGGTGAGGGGGGATCCCCGTGAAGAGGAACGCATTAGTGGGTGAGTTTAACCCGGTGAAGCGTCGCGAAATGAATCACGGGGCGCTCCCGGTCCGTGGCGTTCGACACGCCGCTGTTGTCGGTGATGGAATCAGCGGGGATCTAAATATAGTGTGGTGGGTGGGCAGGGTTCCGTCCACGTCCTGAATGGCGCCAAAGCGAGTCCAGAAGAATCCAGGAAATTCATTAAATCGAACTCGAGGAGTTTTGTATGCGGTGGAGCTTTGGTGGTTGGAACCGCGAAAATGAAGCCCTTGCCAATTGTTTGGGAGAACACGTGGGGTGGCTTCCAAGGCGTGCTCGGGGATGCCAGATCGGGGGAGCGCGAATCGACGCTCTTTAAACCCATCTGGCAACCCTGCGTGTAGCAGTTCTTTTGGCACCTGTCCCAGGCTCAAGATGTGTTTTGTCGCCGTTCCCCTCCCCCCTCTCCCCCCCGCCCTCTTTCGCTCTCGAGTATCCTTCGGTCTCGTTCACGCCGTTTGCATTGTGCTGCTTTTGGGGTCGCGATAAATGTTCTCCTTTTGGAGGGAGCTCGCCGAGGGGGTGTGCTGTGCCGCGCCCGAGTCTGCGATCATCCCGATGAGGAACCAGCGGATGGCTCTGGTCGGAAATGGTATATTCTTTTGTTGCAAATTTGTCGTAGGGGTGGAGTTTTCTGTGTGCGAGGGGGCCGTGTGGGTATTTCGGGACCGTTTGTTCCATTAGATTCGGTGCCAGCTGATGGAAAGTCCGCCGTTATCAGGGCCGTTGCGCATCTTGGAACGTAGGAAATAAGATACTGGCTTTGGGAGCCGTACTGGGGCAGGTGCGTCATAACGAATTGGCATTCGCGGGGTAGGCATTGTCGGCAGTTCCTGGTAATTTTTTGTTCCCAGGTCGAAACGAATTCATGCTGCGAAGAGATGAATGTTCCTGGTGGGCCAGTGTCCTTGCTGGTGGCAACTAAATCGTGTTTGAGTTTCTCCTGCTGCATTAGAGAAGTAGAGGTAATTGTTTCTGCTGCAGTCATTCTCATCTGCAAAGTGAGATCTTCGGTTTTGTACGGGTTCAATGGGAAGGCAGACTGCTCTGTCTGAAGGAGATGGTGTCTTCGCTTACGTATTTTTATTGCTTCATATTTTCTGCTCGGCTCTAGTCGGATTCTTGGGGATGCACGGGAAGGTATCCCTTTTGTCATTGCGATGGAATTCTGCTTTAGTGCCTCGGAGAAACGCGGCCTGAGAAGTTCCATACTGCGACGGAGCATGTCAGCGCCGTGTTTATGTGAAGTCTGAAGGTCGGGCGTTTCGGGTGGTGGAATGGCAGTGTGAGGGTGACGTCATCGCGGGTTCCGCGATTCTCCGAAGGGATGATCGGCGCGTCTGTCGAGCGCGGGTGCGTGCTCTGGTGGCACGGATGCGTTAGACGTGAAGCGCGTGGTGCGTGACAGGTTTTACCCGGTTGTCCGGTGCGGGGGTGTCGGGGTTGGGCTCGGCGGCGCGCAAGGAGTTAATGACGACAGTTTGGCACCATCTGAAAGGATGTTATTGTTTTTCTGTCTCATTCTGCGGGAGCGAGGGAGAAGGAGACTCAGTGGGTGAAAAGAATACCGAGCGTTAACTGCTTACAAGCGAGATAAGTATTAGAAGTAAATCAAATAAAGTAAGCCATTTAAGGAGCAGGAGTTCCTTTCTTGCGTCGCTGACACCGACATATTACGTTCGTGTGTGCGTTTGGGTCTTTGCCTCGCTGTCTTGTTTTGATGAGTGGATGAGTATATATGTAATTAAATAGTTTATACACCTTAAAAGGAATTTCATGTACGAGTCAAGGGATTGAGATTTTTCTAATACATACAGTGTCCGTAGACAGAGTTAGACTGCAGACATTGACACCTTTCCTCGCTTCTTGACCTACAGATAACCTTCTCTTTTCCTGTCTTATCTCATCTAAAAAAATGTACCACATGCCTTGCTCCTTAATGTTGTTTAAACCATTAGTTCCTGGAAGACCTATTTTCACTTGTGTATTTTGTTTCCTTTTATGTTCTGGTCTTCACTCCCATCTTTTTCGTATCCATTTCCATCTCATGAACTGTATATTTATTTGCTTGAAATATGCCCTTTTAACTTTCATCTAAGCTTTAGGATAAGCCTCCTTTGTTTACTTAATGCTTTGGTACGTTGTCAGGAGCAATTTAATTTCTGTAAGGATAAGAAGCATTGGTCCTGGTCCAATATGACAAGTTTCTCCAATTAATTTATGTTTAAGTGGTTCTCATGCTGGTATTTGTACCTTTGCCAAAGCTTATTATTATTAGGCTGTCATTTAAAAAAAATGATTCAGGAGAGAATCCATATTTTGAAGTGAGTGAAGCCAGGCAGGTCTGTGTTATTTCAGCATCCTATCTTGAAGTAGACATTTTTTGTTGGCCTGTTTATGAATGACTTGTTTTGCACCATATGCCTAAGTGACGTTAAACCTTTAGAAGACTGGTATGCAGCATTTCTCCAAAACTGAAGTATACCAGTTGCATCTCCTCTTCTGTGAAAATTTTATATCTTAAGTGAGAGGCATGCACCATTGGGAGGATGATGGTAATCAAACTGGATGCTACAATGGCTTTCTCATTACATTGGAGTTTCTTCTTTAATATTCCTTCCTTGTTATTGTGATTGTGTAAATAGCACTAGATAAAGATGTTATCAGTCTGACAACCTTGCTTGAGGAAATTTAATGTCTCATTACATGTTCATTTTCATTTACATTTGAATATGCTGAATTACTATGAGAGTATGTGACTATGTTGTTACTATGAGGCTGACTAAGCACATGTATGTTCCTTTTGAATGTTGCAGAGAACAGGCCCACCAGGCCTCCCGTGCCCGAGTCACCTCCGACACTTCCCCCCGCGAAAGCAGACCCGGAACACACACCTCAAACGAATGCAGGGATGCTGGTGGCAAAAAGGAAACTCCTTTTTAATTCCCTTGGATCTGCAGAGGAGCCACCAAAGGATGAAGCCTCCTATGAACGCCTCTCCAACATGCACAGTGCCCCCCCTCCTCCTGAGATAAACTCCTCAACTGAGAGTCTGGGACTCAGCAGTGCTGCTGGAAGTGAAACCAGCAGTGAGGGCAGTCCAAAGCCAATCGTCAGCAAGGTGTCCAAGTTGGTGAGCTCCTTCAACACCGGCGATTCCTTGCCCATATCGACGAAGCCGAGTCCTCTGCCGAAGAAGGCCGTGGAGACCCCGTCCTCGCCTCCGCCACCCCCTCTGCCCCCCCGTGACCGCACGGGGCTCTCTCCCGTCCTCACCCACTTTCCCGAAAGTGCCAAGTTCAACGTCACCCTCCCGGACGTGTGTGCCGAGGCCACGCCACACGGTGTGGCTTCCCAGATCGATCTCCTCAACAAATCGAGCGTGTGTCAAGCTCAAAGTGCCGACATGCACGTAGAAGTGACCATTCGGGACCGGGAAGTGCTTCTGGTGGACGGTGCAGTGCAGTCCCGGACTCAGAGTGACGATGGATGGGATTCAGACCTTCCACTTGGCTATTCCACTGTGGGTGTTGAGGGCTATGGCCTACCACCCCTCATCTCTCCTACCAAAGATGCCATGCCAGCAAGTGAGTTTGAGGGATCAGTGCCTCCCATGAATCTGTGTAAATCATCCATCTTAGAAATGCACAGAAACATGATCTAAATAGTATTGTGCAACGGATGAAAGAGTCGTAATGACTTTTTCCCGTAGCCCTAGAAGGCAATTTTATGGTCATGCTAGAGCATATGATTTGATTACTTTTGTTGCATGGTTCCCAGTGATTATCTCCAATGGTCTTGCTTTCATTTTTCCCAGCTGAGATGATTCCCCCTGAGAAGGAAGATGAGAGTTCTGTGCACAGCTCCCTCCCTTCAACAGTGTCTGAGGAGATCCAGTATGACAATACAGTGAAGAGTGCCATGGAGGTCAGTGATTTATGTGATTCATTCATTCAGTTCTTTAAACCATATTTCGCCTAAAAGTAAGATTGAGCATGCAGATGAAAGATTAATATGATTGATCTTACCTAACAGAGCATTCTTAGATCCAAGGTTCTGTTGGTGGTCCCCATAGGTTCAGGAGGGAGTAAAGTCTGCAATGGTTGTTATCAGCATAAAATCTTTTGTTGTTTTCACAACCTCACCCCTAAGTGCCCATTGTGCAGAGAGAAGAGGAGGAATCAAATGACATGGCATTCATTTAGAGAAAGCATTCCCATGGATGTTGTTCACATGCACTCATACAGATGTCACTTTCATTCTCTTGTGTGTCCTCTCTACTTGAAGCTGTGTAGTTATTGTGGTTTTTACTTGTCTTTGAGCCATTGTCTTATTCCTTGTGCTAAATACCTGGAAAATTAGTCTGGCCCCCCTTTGTCTGTCTTTCTGTAATTATATTTATAGCTCCAGCTCATGTTTTGTTTTGAGCATTCTTACTATGATGTGATACAACCAATATGAGTAACCTGTCACATTTCAGGAAGTGCTTTCATGTTTATTGGTAAATACCTTTATGTATTTACCTATTCCCATTCTCTTTCTCCTATTTCTCCACCATTCCATTCTCTCCACTCATTCCCTTCTCCCTAACAGTTTTTGTTGATGGTGCTTAGGCATCTGGATATTAAGTTCTTTTTAAACTGTCAAATGATTACTGACTTTTACAATGAAAATCATATAGAATCTCTATGGTGGTATCTTGTTCTTGCAGGACATCAATGGTCGAGTTCAGGAAATCTTTTTGAAGAGGGATCTCAAACCAGAGGCTTTGATTAACTCTGCCGATGCTGATCTCTTGATGGATTCGGGTCCCGATTCCCTCCATAAAATGCTCAACAGCTCGGTGCTGCAACATCTCAAAGGTTTGGAAAGTGAGCCAGCCATTGAGGAAGCCCCTGACAGTATCCTTGATATCTTGGAAAATCAAAAGGAAATTGACCAGATCCTTGATAGCACTGGTTAGGATGACAGTGACTTTCTTTTCCCTCAGCCGGCATGTCTTTGAAACAATTACACAGCAGTTTCCCCTTCTACAGGCAATACAAAGGATGTGCTGAATGCATCATTTGAGCTGTCGGGTTCAGGCCCCGTCTCGATGGTGAGCGAGGAGAGCGCCATGTTCTCCTTGGAATCCTCACGTTCTGAGGTAGAGTCCATGACCCTTGAAGAACAAGACCGGCTCCTGAGTGAAAAGTGAGTCGGGGCATCTCGTCATCGATTTTATTTTATCTGTTTGATGGTAGCTGTACTGTAATGCATGTTGAAGCATTCCATGTGGATCATGCCCTTCCAAAAAGTATTGCATGGCACAGTAACAGTTTGGCTTTTTGTAATGGAGTGTGTCTGGTTGAAGTGTGTTTGCTTTTTAGCACATTACATGTAATAAGTTAGTATTCAACAATAGTTACCCCTTCATTTTGGCAGATGGCATAATGGACTTACAGACCAAAGAAATGTAGATGTAGTAACAATCTCAAAGAGCAGTTTTGATAACTCATGAGGTGCTTTGATTGTGTGCTAATGTAGCTAGACTATATTGTGTTCTTTTCAGTTTTCAGTTCTTTCAGAAGGCCAATTTAAAAATATGGAAACAGAAGGAAGGCAAGAGTAAGTTTTGGTGGAGGCATGCTCTGCAGAGATGTATGTTCAGACACCACCATGATGAACCAAAGAAGGTTTAAATCAGATCTTTACAAAGCTTTGTTCTCTGGGCTTGGATAAGACAGTTGTGACAGTGACTGTCACAACTATCTTATCCTTACTTGACAATTGATTTAGGTAATTGTGCACCTTCAACTTGAAATTGACTACCCACAAGGCTTATAGGACTTAGAGATTGAAGAAAACTCTTCATTGGTGCTCTTGATATGGTTAACTTATTACCTTATTGAAGGTTGAGTAGTTATAATACAGATGTGTATTTTAATGAATCATGTGAAGTCATTATCATATGTGTCATACATAATATGGGGTTTTGTGAATTTTCATGTGTGAATTTGTCAACTTCACCTCTATAACATTTGATTGTATTAAATCCCTGGTTGTGGACATGAAGTCTACAGTGAAGATTAGTCTGCCTCACCAATTTTGCTGATGGAATGCCGAGTTCAGTAGTTAGCTGTTGATGTATTTCCGATCTAACTGTGGGGTTGACTTTGGATCTCGGGACTTACTAGCAGACTTAACGTTGTTATCAAGTATGCTGCTAACTGAACTGGGCTTGTAGTGAATTGTAGTTGTTGAAGTTTATCTCTCTTTTCTACTAACCCATGCCCTTTTTTTGCCTTTTCCAGCATCCGTGTTCGCAATAATATTGGGTGAGTGTAGAATCCCCCTTGATTTCCCTATCTTCCTTTAAGTTTAGAAAGATCCATTCTTATTCTTATTTTGGATTTGTTGCAAGATCTTTATAAATAACCTTTGCATGCCTTTTGGCTGTCACACTTGGGTTAGACAGAAGGGGTTCTCCATCAATCTGTCAGTTTACCACCCCCACTGTCATCGCATGTTTTACCGAACATCTGACTGCATGTTAATCATATCTGAAATCTATAGACTTGAGGAGCCAATCGAAATGGGGAGTCAATGGGAAGGACCCGTGAAAGAAAAAGAAAAGATGGATGTGCAGAATTCCTCATTTGTATCTGAGAGTGAAAAAGAACCTGATTCCACCTTCAATGACAACATGAGAGATGGAATGTCAGAAGAGATGCTGGATGCAGAGGCCTTCTATGATGCCCTGACGACATCAGCTCCTCTGTTTCGACTCGAGGTACTGATCTGCCATTTTCAGTTGTATGGAATTAATGTAAGACACTCTTGGAACATGTTATCCTTGGCTTTGAATATCAAGCCTCTCATAGGATACAAAATAAACACTTGCTAGAATCTTGTGAGTTGTGGATTGAGCACTGAGCTCAAATTTTAGTGGGACATACAGAACTGTGGAATCTTCCTTTGCAGGATGCAGTAGAGATGGATGGAGTGCACTATTTCCCAGATGGCCACTTCTGGGTTGAGATTCCAGGTCTCTCGGATTCAGATCAAGAGGAGGAGGAGGATGACGATGATGGGGGCTTCCTCTCGTCCCGCTTCCACCACCATCCACTTTCCAAACCCCTCCCACCTCCACCTGCCCCTGCTCCTGTGCCCCCTCCGCCTTCCAATCGGAAGGTCCGCTTCTCTCAGGCAAGTTCTCCCTGGCATTTGAAATGTAGTTTTTTGCATGCTGAAGACTTAAGTCTGAAAGTATTGCTTGCATCTGCAGTCCCCAATACGAGTCTTCAGCACGTACTCCGTGTCCGAGTACGATCGCAAGAACGAAGACATAGATCCTGTCGCTGCATCTGCCGAATACGAGCTTGAGAAGCGGGTGGAGAAGCTGGAAGTCTTTCCTGTTGAACTGGTGAAAGGTCAGTCCCTGCTTTATTCTTATGACTGATTAGATCCTATTCTGCAAGAGATGAGAAACATCATGTTTTCAAAGAAATTTTTAAAGAATGTTATGAGATTGATTTTTATAGGTCCAGAGGGTTTGGGTTTGAGTATCATTGGAATGGGTGTGGGAGCTGATGCTGGTCTTGAGAAGCTGGGGATCTTTGTGAAGACCCTCACTGAGGGTGGGGCTGCACAGAAGGATAGCCGAATTCAGGTATGGCCTGTGTTTAAGGTGTATTCATTAGCATAATTTCATTCTGCTCTCTCTTTCTTTCTCCATTTGGTATTACTGACAAGGGTGTTAGCAACCCATGATGCATATTGTAGAAGATAAGGAAAGGGTAAAATGAGCAGAGAGGGAAGGGATGAGGAAGAAAAGGGGAACCTGCTCTTTGAATTTTGAATAAAAATAAAGAAAGGAACAGTCAAGTAAAAAATTTAGGTATTTTATTGAGACTAGTCATTCAAATAATTGTAGTCCCCTTCCTTGGGCCAATTTTAGCCCATTTTAGGTGAATCATATCTATCCATTAAACATCAATTTTATGGATATTTGCTTCAGTTTTCAAGACAATGACTAATAGTTTCTGTGGTTCATCCAAAGATTTACAAGAAGATGGCAATGATGTGTATACTACTGAGGATATGGTACTATGTGTGCATCGGCGCTATATCTCCTTGAAACTTTTGAATGAATTGCTGTCATTTAAGTATTTGCCCCATCTGAATTTAGTCTTAAATTACTTGACCAGAAGCACACAGATCTCAACCCCTTCTCAAACAAGTCCCTTGAATATAGGGTAAACCCAGAGATGGGCCACAACATATAACAATTCCAACAGCTAAGCTTCCATAGCATGCCTACCCATTGTGACATAGGCTAGTAGTGTTCAAGCACATACACACTTCAGGTGGTATTCATGGAACAAATGACTAGTTTTTGGAATTTTCCTGTGACATGGCCCATCACTGGGTATTTTACCCTACCACTATTTTAAAAATAGAACTCTCTTTAAGAACACTTTGGGTGTTGCTACTGCAGCATTGGTGCTACCATTGCAGCATCAATGTGGAAGTGCTTTTCAGGACAGAAGGAAGTGCATTTGAAACTAGGGTTGAGTGTGTCTTCATATGTTCATTGATGCAGGTATTTTGTATGGCTAATTTTTTTTTTTCTTTTGTTACCTCTGACCACCACTTACTTTTGCTGACAATCTGAGTTTTCTGTGAAATGTTTGATATTATTTGGATTATTCTGTGACAGGTGAATGATCAGATCATAGAGGTGGATGGGAAGAGCCTGGTTGGGGTGACCCAGGCATATGCAGCCTCGGTCCTCCGAAACACATCTGGTCCGGTGAGGTTCCTCATTGGACGTGAAAGGGACTCTGAGAACAGTGAAGTGGCCCAGCTCATTCGCCAGTCTCTTGAGGTATCTCTTTCCCTTATTTCTGCTTCTCAGAGTTCATGGGCTGATCCATTTTAGAAACGTCAGCACTTTTATGTATTTGCTTGTTACATAAATAGTAGAGCTTCTTATTTCATGTTGTGCAGATTGTTAATATATATTCTGGGTTGATAGTGGTATGTAGATAGCACCACAACTCACAGGCTGCAGATAGTATTACATTCCATTTCTAACCCTAAAAAAGTTATGATGTTCTCATGGGACTGTAGCAACAAATAATACCTGTTGTGGAGCAGGCAATGTACTCTTTAAAACTTGACATTGAAAGAATAAAGCTTGAATAAAGTTAGACCATACGTGGTTTACGTGACTTAGTTTTTTTTTCTTTCTTGGTTCTCATTATCTTGTAGTCTGTGACCATGAAAGCTGATTTCAGGATAATATCTCCCAGATGACTCTCAACTACACTAGACTAAAGGCCTAATTTATGGAAAAATGCCCTTTGTGAAGGGTGAACTTGCTTCCATCAGTTATGATATGGTTATGGTTAAAGAAGACTTGTGATTGGTCTGGGTTTGGCTGGTACTTCTGTGAAAATTAATATGGGATATTTTGTTGCACATTTACCTATTTGAATGTGTGGGGTTTTGCATATGCAGAAAGGCATTACAGGAACTGTGCTGGCATGCCAATAAATCTTATGCCATTGTCTTTTACCATTTATTGCCATGTAAGGTTTTTGCTACCATTCCACCATAATAAGAATCTTTTCTTATTTTACCTTTCATTTGTGTGCATAGACCCATGGAGTCCAAACACATGCATTCATTTTGATTTTGCTTTTTGGTACTTTGTTTTAGCTTGCATTAATCGCTTTTGTTTTCCAGGCTGATCGCTTGAGGGAGGAGCAGAGGCGGATGAATGATTCTTCAGCCCATAACAGTGCACCAAGTTCTGTCACTCCAGATGATGTGAATCAGTTAAGGGAGAAATTGCTCGAGGTGAGTGTAATTGCTTTTAGTCAGATTGAACAGTGCAGAAATGCCTTCAGTGGAGACACTTCAATGTATGTTAGTGTAGCAAGTTTATTGTTGTCATATGAATGAATGATGCCCAATACTGATTTCTTCCTTCCAGAGTTGGATGTAATCTTATGTACAGAAAGACAAGACATTACTCATTTAATTTAGTATCAGCATCAAATGATGCTTTCAATCACAATGCACTGCATTGTTATAGGTTGCAGCTGTCTGAGTAGTAAAGTTGGCAGGTGTAACAAGATTTTAACTTTTTTTTTGGGTACCCTATTGCCTGTTATGATTAGCATTCTATTGATTGGCATTCTATTGATTGGAAAGATTTAGAAAAAAAGAAAGAAAAATTAATTTAAGAAATAAATGCTTGTTGGAATGTTACTGTTACTATTTGTATGGCTAAGATGTGAGTTGGTAGCCAATATTGGTGCCATTGTCTATAGTCAGTAGAAATTTTGTACATATGATTTTCAAGTTGAGTTGAGAGTGGTGAAGTGAGATGAAGAAACAAGTAAGGTGAAGTAAACTGATCCAGTTCCAGTTGCCTTGCAGCATTTTGCTGTCAATTTTTTTGGCTTCTTCACTTTAAGTTGAATCTTTCTTCTGGCTTCCCTGCTCTGTTCTAAGTCACTGTATTCAGTTGTAAAGCACCAACCACATGAAAAGTTTTTGCATTAATTTTGCTGTGTGTTTATTGTTCACCCATCCTTCTTTCCTCTCCCTGGCTACAGATTTTTCAGAATTCTTAAGCTCTTGAAAATTGAAGTGTCCTGTGAAAGGTGTAGTCATACGAGGTCTGGCAATAAAGTTCCAGGACTGATTTTTGTGAGTCTGTCAATATCACAAAAATTATTTTCATTCCATGGACTGATAGATTAGACTGTTGGGCAGTGTTGTGTCAGCCCTCATCTGACTAGCATCTTGAATGAGA
>CAJPEV010004951.1:0-18101 GCA_905338385.1 Darwinula stevensoni
ATATGGATTTGTACAGCATGTGCATAGAGTTACTCAACCTTAAAACAATTTTCAATATGGTTGGGCATAAGAATTCCTTGAGATTCCCTCGCCTGAGAGAATTCATGCTTTCGAATCTGGTTGCACTGCATCCGTCCTGAATCCCTTTGGCCGTAAATGTGAACCCAAGAGATCAAGAGCAGAGGCGCCTTTGAGGATAAGGAATATTGCAATACGTGCAATGTTTCCTTCGAGCCTTGCTCTGGAAATTGGAGAGAATGAATGTCTGAATTGCTGCATTAACCTTGTCATTTCATTTATCATATATCATCGTCCTCAATTTCGATGCGGGAAGTAAACTCATGACGAGACAGGAAGGAAAGAATACACGAGGTTTAGAGAAGCAGTGAGATGGACCAACCCGTATTCCTCCTACAAAATTCCTGGAAGAGTCGCGATGAGCAGGTGTCCCAGAAAACCCCTCACCATGTTCGATTGCTGATTTTTTGGTAACTATCCACGCTAAAGTTATGCGACATATAGAAGGTGGCAAAGAAACCTTGAAAAATGTCAATGCTTTGTCATTGTCTTTCATGGTCACATGGTCTCCGTAAGGTGCAGCACGAGAAAGTAACCGTTTTTCAAAGCGCTTGACAGCCGCTTCGCACAATTCCGGGGTTTATCTGGCTACTCATGCACTGATGTATTCCTCAGGTTCTTGTAATGTACTAGGTCTATTCGTATACACCATTTCTTTTCAAGTAGTCCCATAAAAAGTAATATGACACAGTTAAATCTATAGATTTTACCGGCCATGAAAATTTCACCAAACTAAGAGATGATGCAACCATTGAGGTGGCGTCGCAGGCAACTTGTCGGCACGCAATTTTGGGAAACATGAGGTTAAAATTGTCATGTTACGCCATATCTCCATACCTAATCGCACCATATTACTTCCTATGGGGCTATATTAAAGGAAAGCTGTGAACAAATAGGCATCGCACATGAGGAACATGAGGAATACATTAAATGCAGAAGTAGCCAGATTAACCCGGGCATTATGCGAAGCGGCTGTTAAGCGCTTTGAAAAAAGATGACTTTCTCGTGTTGCACCTCATGGAGACCATGTGAAGGACATTATTTCCAATACCTGAGCTGTAACATTTTGCACTAGAATTGTAAGGCCTTGTAGGCCTTGTAAGTAAGTTGAATTGTAAGGCAATACTATTGTATTAGTGAGAAACCAAATTGCCTGTGGATCATGCATCAGAGAATAATGCCGTGTTTATTGCTAACATATTTTAATTTTTAATTTTTTGTTTTTATTATGCCCGAACGTCTTATAATCTGGTGATTACGGCAAAATTCTTGCCGGAAGTAACACATACTTATTCTATGGGTTTCGTTTGTTATTGTCCATGTCACCGACTTAGTCTTTTCTTCAACAGTGGAATCCATCATCCAACAAAATCACTTAAAAATCAGAAAGAATAGAGCGTTAACATGGTATGCAACACTGAACGTCCTCATGTGCAGGTTAAAAGTTACCACATCGAATGAGAGGATGAGGTTTCTGGGACNTGATAACGCGACAAAACAATGGTATATAAAGACCATTTCCAATAAACACTAGGAACGATGATGAATTGTTGTCTGGGGTATTTCGACCGAATTCTCACTCGCAGCTCCTCATGTCTATCAGCCGTTTATCTGAATGACAGTGCAAGAATCGACCTATGAAGGCTTGGGAACGCGACAGAAATACGCTTAATCTGATAAATACATATAATTTAGACCATACGAGTCGGTCGTTAAGTTAAAGTCTTTATTCCGATAAAACACCCAGAACAAGAAAAAATGCATCTTTCTAGTTTGCAGTTCACTCTTGGCCTAATTCTGAAATAGTTATGGCTCAATGTAAGACTGAAAAAATTTTAATTGAAGGAAAATTATTGCGGTATTTCCGAGATATTACAAACGCATAATCCATTAAGAAATCGAAATTAGACAATCAGTGGAGTCTAAACGAATACGAGAATTCCCTCGAGTTAATTGGTTTTTATCCTATAGGAAATGTGAAGCCGGATGTCTGGAGCAGGCAGAGACATCTTAATATCGTCGTTCCGCTCATGTCAACTTTTTCTCTGCATGGAAAATGCCATAATCGGCCTCAATATCCATTCTTCCCGATCACAGACGCAATAAAGAGGAGGAAGGGCCTCCACTCAGGTGCGGACTATAATACGCTTTCTGAGTCAATGCTCCGAAAGAGAATAAACAAGGTATGACGTCCATTGAAGTCGATATTCCAAAAAAATTACGCACAGCCAATGGGATTCAGTAGGAGATTAGATGGGGGAATGTCTCTGTTTTGTTCCAGACGTTGCGCCCAAGACTCTCCATATTTGATTATATTTCTCCACCTAACCCTTATCTAGGCAAGGGGGGTCCATTACACTCCCCAGGGTATACGTATTTCATTTCATTACTCTCTGCAATTTTTCCAAAGAATTCTTCAAATTTGGTACATGTTTCATAGCGAGTCATCCATAGATTCAAAAACTAATCTTTATAGTTTGGATTTGCTTTTAAGGAAAAAATTCTAAAAATGTTGACCTTGCCCGTTTGTGCCAGAAAAATACCTTGCCCGGATGAGGGTTAAACGATTCGTCTTTGCAGTCACAAACATAATATGGAAGTTAACAAAAGAGATATGGATTTGTACAGCATGTGCATAGAGTTACTCAACCTTAAAACAATTTTCAATATGGTTGGGCATAAGAATTCCTTGAGATTCCCTCGCCTGAGAGAATTCATGCTTTCGAATCTGGTTGCACTGCATCCGTCCTGAATCCCTTTGGCCGTAAATGTGAACCCAAGAGATCAAGAGCAGAGGCGCCTTTGAGGATAAGGAATATTGCAATACGTGCAATGTTTCCTTCGAGCCTTGCTCTGGAAATTGGAGAGAATGAATGTCTGAATTGCTGCATTAACCTTGTCATTTCATTTATCATATATCATCGTCCTCAATTTCGATGCGGGAAGTAAACTCATGACGAGACAGGAAGGAAAGAATACACGAGGTTTAGAGAAGCAGTGAGATGGACCAACCCGTATTCCTCCTACAAAATTCCTGGAAGAGTCGCGATGAGCAGGTGTCCCAGAAAACCCCTCACCATGTTCGATTGCTGATTTTTTGGTAACTATCCACGCTAAAGTTATGCGACATATAGAAGGTGGCAAAGAAACCTTGAAAAATGTCAATGCTTTGTCATTGTCTTTCATGGTCACATGGTCTCCGTAAGGTGCAGCACGAGAAAGTAACCGTTTTTCAAAGCGCTTGACAGCCGCTTCGCACAATTCCGGGGTTTATCTGGCTACTCATGCACTGATGTATTCCTCAGGTTCTTGTAATGTACTAGGTCTATTCGTATACACCATTTCTTTTCAAGTAGTCCCATAAAAAGTAATATGATACATTTAAATCTATAGATTTTACCGGCCATGAAAATTTCACCAAACTAAGAGATGATGCAACCATTGAGGTGTCGTCGCAGGCAACTTGTCGGCACGCAATTTTGGGAAACATGAGGTTAAAATTATCATGTTACGCCATATCTCCATACCTAATCGCACCATATTACTTCCTATGGGGCTATATTAAAGGAAAGCTGTGAACAAATAGGCATCGCACATGAGGAACATGAGGAATACATTAAATGCAGAAGTAGCCAGATTAACCCTGGCATTATGCGAAGCGGCTGTTAAGCGCTTTGAAAAAAGATTACTTTCTCGTGTTGCACCTCACGGAGACCATGTGAAGGACATTATTTCCAATACCTGAGCTGTAACATTTTGCACTAGAATTGTAAGGCCTTGTAGGCCTTACAAGTATAATATACAAGCATAATAATATACCGTACAAATGTAAGTAAGTTGAAATGTAAGGCAATACTATTGTATTAGTGAGAAACCAAATTGCCTGTGGAAGTACGTAGTCTCTTATTACGGCACAAATAACGATTGTATAAAATTAAAAATTAAAAAACAAAAATAATACGGGCTTGCAGAATATTAGACCACTAATGCCGTTTTAAGAACGGCCTTCATTGTGTATCTTATTGATACCCAAAGCAAACAATAACAGGTACAGTGGCTGAATCAGAAAAGAAGTTGTCACCTTAGGTAGTAGGTTGTTTTAGTGAATTTTTAGTCTTTCTTATCTCGCAATTGTACCATACGTTGTGACTACGTCCTCATGTGCAGGTTAAAAGTTACCACATCGAATGAGAGGATGAGGTTTCTGGGACACCTCGTATTTCTTATTGAATAAAAAGAGAGAACGAATTCGCAAGGAAATGGTGTTAACTGTGATCATGGCTCGAAATTCCTAGAAAATGGACTATTTCTTTCTAGCGTGATAGTAAGATAACTCGAGTTACTTCATGACCTTCTTTGTGGCGATGAACGGCTGGCATAAAACAAAACGCAAAATAACGTTTTCCCTTCATTAATTTAGATATAATGGCGACTCGTGAGCATTACGACATCGGAAACATTTTCCTGAACGTGAGTGAACGGATGCAATTGCATGCTTTTGAACCATCGAAAGACCTTCAGGTTTTAAGCCTTACGATAGTGTAATTTAGGACATAACCCATGATGAACACGCACATACATTACAGGCCACCACACATACACCCAGTTCACAGACCCAAAATAGGCCCAGCATTGGGCGCGTAGGGGAGCTGCTGGGATGCTCGTAGAAGTAATTTAGGACATAACCCATGATGAACACGCACATACATTACAGGCCACCACACATACACCCAGTTCACAGACCCAAAATAGGCCCAGCATTGGGCGCGTAGGGGAGCTGCTGGGATGCTCGTAGAAATGGTTCCTCCGGTTAAGGCCAGGCACGGGGAAGGGAAGGGATCTTGTGCGTCCGCTCTCATGGAACACATTTGACGGCATCTGCTGCGTGAACTGGGCATCCGTGGACCCGTTTACACGCCCAAGTGCGTTCGCTGCCATCAACGTGTATTTGTGTGCGTCCGCCGCCAGGACCAATTTTACACAACCTTCAAAGACGGTGGAGAGAAGTGCCTTAGGGCGCTAATAATGAATTACTTTTAACTCAAAATAAAAAACACATTATGGTAATTATAATTTGAGAAATTATAATTTTCAAGCATGATCCCAAGTCTTCTAAATTAGGCTCTCAATGAAAAAAGGTCTCTCAAAGTATATATGTCATTCAATCGGTACACGTCCAGAATTCCTTACAGTTTGCGAAACATAAATTACCTATTTACCTGTAGCTCCCTCACACAGCAGTTATTTTAAGTAAAAATCTGGTTTTGGATGGATCTCTAAATGACCTTTAACTAGACCAAAAAAAAGTTCCAAAACGTTTAAGGGGAGATTATGAACAAAATTTTTTTTAAAAAACGTAAAATATTTCAAAAAGTTTTTCTTGCCAAAAACATTCTCCTAACATTCAGCTTCAAGAAAAACATAGTTTCAAAATGTTGCGCTCATGATTTCTCACATTTTTGGCCTGTAATCTGATAATAGCAAATATTTTCGTAGAAATCAACTGCCAATTTTGAACGCTAATATTTTCCCAACAAATTTTTTTCCAGCAGAAAGAAATGTGCGTAAATCTTCAGAAAGTAAAAGAAAAAGCTGCACAAGAGGAACAGAATGGCGTGCAATGCAGAGCTGGAGGGTTTTAAAGTAAAATTTGAACTTATTGGTATTGTGAAACCTTTTAAATTGGAACCTTTTGAAATAAATTATTAGGGAGTTTAGATGCAGAGACCACTACCACAAATAGCAGTACCCGTATAATCGGTTAACAAGGCTGAACATGGGAACTGTCTTAATTATATGAATACCAATGCAAAGCATTTTTCACATGCGACGCAATTTGATCATTACATCGGTGTAGGATGTTAACATCACAAATCAAATTCATCATCACATTACATTCTTATATGGCATGCTCTACACATTCAGGTAAAAATTAATAATGACTGTGCGACCCATTTTCTCCTAACAGTCGAAAATTGTGCACGTTTAGGAATCAATAACTACGTAGTTAGGCAAAAGGACATATTTACACCATGTGGTAACCCCTGCTTTCTAGTACAAGCATGAAAAAAAAAATTTGTTCATCAACGATGGGCTTCATGAGAAGAAAAAATTGTTTTCCCCCTATTTTTTAGGCAAATGAAATTTCTCAGTTAATATCAAAATAGATATGAATGATAAATATGCCAAAGGACACCGAGAGATACATAAATTAATGTGATTTTGCAAAATATATTTGATTCAAAATGGAATTTACGTTTAACTATCGAAAAAATCTCCAAAGCAGACGAATTCTGCACATTCGATGATTTCGGAAATAATAAAAAAATTGTTTATAAAATAAAAATCGGGTATCTTCCCATATGTCTATGTACGTACTTTGAAGTAAGCGCTGCATTTTTTTTTAGCAACCTATGTAAATTAGTTTAGAAGATACAGTACACTGAAAGTTGGGGGAAAACAGCGATTTGGAAAGTCATCATTTTTAGAGCCCTTCACATAATGCTTTTTTTTCTCCGTAACCACCGTAGATACAGAGGTGAATGAGCTACCAAATTTAATCACTTGGATGGGAGGATTACATATATATTTTTGAAGAAAGTCGAAGACTATGACCCTGACATGAAAACTATGGACGTGTCAGATTTGAATGAAACCATCCTAGTATACCTTTGACTGTGAAAATACGAGCATGCACATTCCTGATACCTCCAAAAACATATTTTTTGAGCGTCTCTTGCTGAGATGGATGGATTGGAATAAATTTTTCAAAAAAATTAAATAGATCCCTTATGCTTTCGCGACCGGTGAATGGCTTCCTAAAATATTTCCAACCTCAAACCCCCAAATAATATATAGAAATAGAATTGGTGAACAAAAAAATTTGCAACTCACAGGTGCTCTCTTCAGTGGGCATGGCAGGGAGGCAACTCTGGGTTTTCCGAACAACCCCGAATTCCTCGAGAGGCTTATCGTTGACGAACCAATACACCGTCGCGGGTGGGTTTGATGCCACCCTAAAGCATATGCGCTTATTCTGGGGCTTCATCAGCAACAATCGAGGCAGGTCNGATCTTGTGCGTCCGCTCTCATGGAACACATTTGACGGCATCTGCTGCGTGAACTGGGCATCCGTGGACCCGTTTACACGCCCAAGTGCGTTCGCTGCCATCAACGTGTATTTGTGTGCGTCCGCCGTCAGGACCAATTTTACACAACCTTCAAAGACGGTGGAGAGAAGTGCTTTAAGGCGCTAATAATGAATTACTTTTAACTCAAAATAAAAAACACATTATGGTAATTATAATTTGAGAAATTATAATTTTCAAGATTGATCCCAAGTCTTCTAAATTAGGCTCTCAATGAAAAAAGGTCTCTCAATGAAAAAAGGTCTCTCAAAGTATATATGTCATTCAATCGGTACACGTCCAGAATTCCTTACAGTTTGCGAAGCATAAATTACCTATTTACCTGTAGCTCCCTCACACAGAAGTTATTTTAAGTAAAAATCTGGTTTTGGATGGATCCCTAAATGACCTTTAACTAGACCAAAAAAAACGTTCCAAAACGTTTAAGGGGAGATCATGAACAAAATTTTTTTTAAAAAACGTAAAATATTTCAAAAAGTTTTTCTTGCCAAAAACATTCTCCTAACATTCAGCTTCAAGAAAAACATAGTTTCAGTATGTTGCGCTCATGATTTCTCACATTATTGGCCTGTAATCTGATAATAGCAAATATTTTCGTAGAAATCGACTGCCAATTTTGAACGCTACTATTTTCCCAACCAATTTTTTTCCAGCAGAAAGAAATGTGCGTAAATCTTCAGAAAGTAAAAGAAAAAGCTGCACAAGAGGAACAGAATGGCGTGCAATGCAGAGCTGGAGGGTTTTAAAGTAAAATTTGAACTTATTGGTATTGTGAAACCTTTTAAATTGGAACCTTTTGAAATAAATTATTAGGGAGTTTAGATGCAGAGACCACTACCACAAATAGTAGTACCCGTATAATCGCTTGACAAGGCCGAACATGCGAACTGTCTTAATTATATGAATACCAATGCAAAGCATTTTTCACATGCGACGCAATTTGATCATTACATCGGTGTAGGATGTTAACATCACAAATCAAATTCATCATCACATTACATTCTTATATGGCATGCTCTACACATTCAGGTAAAAATTAATAATGACTGTGCGACCCATTTTCTCCTAACAGTCGAAAATTGTGCAGGTTTAGGAATCAATAACTACGTAGTTGGGCAAAATGACATATTTACACCATGTGGTAACCCCTGCTTTCTAGTACAAGCATGAAAAAAAAAATTTGTTCATGAACGATGGGGTTCATGAGAAGAAAAAATTGTTTTCCCCCTATTTTTTAGGCAAATGAAATTTCTCAGTTAATATCAAAATAGATATGAATGATAAATATGCCAAAGGACACCGAGAGATACATAAATTAATGTGATTTTGCAAAATATATTTGATTCAAAATGGAATTTACGTTTAACTATCGAAAAAAATCTCCAAAGCAGACGAATTCTGCACATTCGATGATTTCGGAAATTAAAAAAATTGTTTATAAAATAAAAATCAGGTATCTTCCCATCTGTCTATTTATGTACGTACTTTCAAGTAAGCGCTGCATTTTTTTTTAGCAACGTATGTAAATTAGTTTAGGAGATACAGTACACTGCAAGTTGGGGGAAAACAGCTCTTTGAAAAGTCATCATTTTTAGAGCCCTTCACATAATGCTTTTTTTCCTCCGTAACCACCGTAGATACAGAGGTGAATGAGCTACCAAATTTAATCACTTGGATGGGAGGATTACATATATATTTTTGAAGAAAGTCGAAGACTATGACCCTGACATGAAAACTATGGACGTGTCAGATTTGAATGAAACCATCCGAGTATACCTTTGACGGTGAAAATACGAGCATGCACATTCCTGATACCTCCAAAAACATATTTTTTGAGCGTCTCTTGCTGAGATGGATGGATTGGAAGAAATTTTTCAAAAAAATTAAATAGATCCCTTATGCTTTCGCGACCTGTTAATGGCTTCCTAAAATATTTCCAACCTCAAACCCCCAAATAATATATAGAAATAGAATTAGCGAAAAAAAGAATTTGCAACTCACAGGTGCTCTCTTCAGTGGGCATGGCAGGGAGGCAACTCTGGGTTTTCCGAACAAGCCCGAATTCCTCGAGAGGCTTATCGTTGACGAACCAATACACCGTCGCGGGTGGGTTTGATGCCACCCTAAAGCATATGCGCTTATTCTGGGGCTTCATCAGCAACAATCGAGGCAGGTCTGCACAAATTGCAAGCAAAATAGGAAAATGATCTTCAGTTCCATCTTCCTGGAGGAAGTGCTTCTTGAAGTAGATGTGAGTTTTGCCAAAAAGTTCAAGTGGCCATGAGTTTTATATAAATAATATGGAGAGATGTAAGTGTCGTTGTCACTCTCATGCTCATTAAATGCTCAATCATTTCATGATCTTTAGGATGACCTAGGGAAAAAATATTATTAGGTAAAAATATTGTCGTTCTTTCTTCTTTGACGTTCGAACAGAAGAAAATCTTAGAGTAATTTTTCTTTTTGCAAAAATTACTGATGTTCCCAACTGTTTCTCTTTAGACATACCAAAGTTCAAATTGGGACTACCATGGGATAAAAAGATGCGAAAAATAATGTTGCACTTAGGGATAATTAAACAATTGTAGAGGATGCTCTAGAAAAGTCAGATAAGATATATATACCTAGTATACAGTATATGATTTCTGCAGAAAATTGGAGATAAACCTTTCTCTTGACGTAGTCAGAATCATAAATAGTTTTTTTTTAGCATTTTATGCGAAACATACCCAATGCACATTGTCTCCCTTAATTAATATATATAATTGGCAATTGAGCCTGTGAATATGGACCAAAAGGTGGTCGCTATATTCCAATCGTAAACCGCCAACTCCATAGGCTAAATATGAAAATAATTTATTTTATCCTGTCAACCATCTAACGAGACCAGTTGTAAAGGATTCCCAGACTTGCTGTATAGAGCACCCTATTAGTTCTGACAGTACACGAAAAGTCAAGAAAATCTTCCGAATAAAGGAACATCTAGACCTTACTTTTGTTCCTTTCCTTTTATCCTTCTCTTACTCATTTTATTCATTCTTTTTATTTCATTTATTCATATAACATGCAATCGATGTCTTATGAATTATTTTAATCGTTGTTTTTTCTCTCCCTCTTTCTACCATCCCTTCAGACTCGCCCAAACCTCTATGCTTAAAAAAGCACTTGACTTACTAAGCTTGAAATTAATGTGAATCATTTTCTAAGTGGTATAAAGCGATTCGCAAAATTTCATCAAAATGGGAGGGGATCGGGTCAATTTTCTCTTCGTGTTGATTTGAAGTAGAACGGCTATAGAAGACTCGAGACATTTGGTTCATATTGAGGAAAATTCGAGAAATCCCACCTATCAGAAATTTAATTACCTCAAATCATTAATTCGGTCATCAGATAATAAGCCATGACTTTTCTATTTGTTCACTTATTCGTTTAAGAACCCTTCATTTCTTTTGAAATCATGTATCATTTCCAAATTCGAGGCCTGATATACTTCAAATGAATGGTTAACTACGTAATGGGGAACTTTCACTTAATGTCTATATAGCGTAAACAGTCACGAAATTTCGAGGAAAAACTATATATATTCGCACTTTAGCAGTCAATAAAAATTAGGCAAGTGCAACTTCTCATCCTCCCGACTGAAAGTCATGTTGCACAAAGGGTCTCCAATATCACTTTGCAATTTTTCTTATATCCCAATAAATCATGGTCAGTTTCAGAAAAATAGGGATGCGAGAATTCCAAATTCTTATTTTTTTTCCCATGTTTCCACGGATACCCAGACGTAGCCAAAAGGATAAGTAACTCAATCGATTTTGAAAGAGGAGATACCGGTAGCCTTGCACCGACGGTTCCTTTTACACGGGATGGAAGCATTGAAATATCCTAAAATATAAATTAAAAGGATTCTGAATTCCCATTTAAAAAATTTCCGGACTCTATTGGTCTACTTGAGCGAATGGATAAAATGGGTAAAGGACGATTGATTGGGATTTGAGACCCCTTTCATGGGTCACGAGATACAATCACTCGAGTCCCACCAGACAAGTACTACAATGATGATGTGACAAGAATCACATGAGTGATGGGTGAAATCACAATGGAACTCAAATCCCGTGTGTAAAGTGAAGCCCTCTGCTTGATGTCAATCGAAGAAAGTACTACTCCCTGGAGTACTTCCAGCCATACCGAGAGTGACTCCCCAGTAGAACCAAAGACTGTCATAATTAGTGCACCTTAATGACTCTTTCTCCAGTTCGGTCAAAGACCAAAGAGTGAGAAATTCTACCTATTTTGAGGAATGATGGGTCAATTTAGTTAGGAAAGTGCCGCGGCCTTCAGTGGCGGACATTTTCTAACTCAAGTGACTCATCATTCCTCAAAATAGGTTGACTTTCTATCTCTTTCAGCTAAACAGAAGGAATGCGTCTCGCTTAACCCGTATTCATCCTGTCTTCTCTGAGGTTAGTTAGTTAGGGCTCATAGTGAAAACGCAAAAGCACTGGTGAAGTAGTCTGATTGTCTCGTATCCAAGAGATTCAATTACTCCTTGGAGGAATGCAACGAATAAGGCATTTTTGTTCCAACGAAAACGGTCCTCCGTTGAACGTGACTGTGCTGAACGTGCGCGCGCACGCCACTCCCGGCTTGCCTAGCATAAAACCTTTCTAACATCAAAGTTACTAATTCTTTTCTTGTCTTTCTCAACAAAAATATGCACCAACGCAATCTATTCATGAGCTTGCCGTTGATGTATCACATGTACCATTCGGGGAGTGGTCCATTTGGGAAGACATTCCCTCAGAGTTAAATTTTAATTAGAGGTGCAATAAATAATTTAGTAATCACGTGTAATTTGCGTCGTTAAGAACAAAGAGATTGCCTAATTCGATCCAAGAGAGAACAGTAAAGAAGCAGCGTTGGGAAAATGAACTAATTAACTTTTAAATTAATTAAGTAATTATCATGTTATACATTTTTGTATAAGCCTTCAAACCATCACAATCAATATGAGACCAATGTCATCTTCACACGACCTCATGGTTAAATGATTTGGTAAACTGCGTAATACTGTATATATGTAGATGGGAATTTCCCGTGGGCTTAATACTCCGTTTCTTCATCCTGAGGACACATTGTGGAAACGAGAGAGTGAATTTGCAGATATTCCGCAGAACAGTAAGGAGTGGACCTTCCCTTGAAATGTACTACAAATAGTACTTTCGGGGGAAGGCCAACCTCTGAAATGTTCAATGTCCCCTGCCTATCCATGGGACACGTATGGCGCGGATATTCTTCTTATTCTAAGACTCCTTTCAGATGGTGGAACCTACGTGTTCGTAGGAGTTCTCATAGGGAATATGAGATTCGTTTTTTCCTGGACTCCGTGATTCCGTCTCGAATATGCGGATCACAAATGATGAATTGTCCGACTTTATTGATTGCTATAATGAGACTATGCGAGACATAAGGCAAGGTACTAAATACTCCCATGAGGGACGATTATAGGGAAAGAGGGAAGAGTACTTATGTGTACCGTGCAAAAAGCGAGACCAATACCTTCATCGAGGGACCTGAAGAAGAACTTCAACATTTCCCAAAAAAACAAACTTTAAATGCTGTCGGGCACATTAGATCATCGCGTCGGTCCAATATTGGATGAATAATGACATAGCAATATCGGAATTTCATTATTTCCCCAACAGTCAGGCAGTATTGATATTGCCCAAGACGTAGCCAACGTACCCAATGTCGGTCCAGCTTTGAGTCAATATCTGGTGCTACTGGGGACTGGGGTCAGAGGTTAGGACCCCAGTAGGGGTGCTAAACAATCATGTACTTATAGATAATCGAGAATCTCAACCGGAACCTCATTGAATTGCTTGAATGTCATGCCGCATTTGACGTTGGCTCAACGTTGGGTCGCGGGACAAGCCAACGGGAACAAACGTTGGCCCAACGTGGACGTGCTAACAGGGTTCAGGCTATTTTTGAGCATCGGTCGTATGGAAGATTTCTTATTCTGTTGCCGAGGAATTATCCACCTGTCACATTTTAATCTTTCCTTAAGCCCTTCCTAGTTTAACGAGCCCTGTAACACTGCTGGAGTCGTCCATTGCCTCAGATGATGGGCTTTGGAAGAAGAAATAACAAGCAAGGTTCTCAAGTTTTTCAATGGGATTCCAACCAACGTCGGCTAATCTGCAGAGCACGTATCTCGCCTACGCGGAAGGAATCGGGGGAAACACCGACCGCCGTAAATGAGTTTCGCTTCAAGGTTTCGCAAGTTTCGTTTCCGCGATCCTAGTGTTTCCAAGCACAATGGCGACAGACAGCCATTGTTCTACTCGAAAATCAGCGGCACCCTTGGACTGCCGAATTACAGTCAGATTTCCTGTTCGGATTCGCAGTTAATTTGTTTATATAGCTGTTTTCTGGATGGAAATTTGGGGATAACTACCTTCTTTTTAGTTGTTGCTACCTGTCATCATTCATAGGGGTCCCTTTTAGAGTATCTCACGTATATATAAGCCCCCTGATGTTGTATTTACGGTAGTTTAAAAAACAAGTATCAGGGTTATAATCTTATATATCCCATGTGATTAACCAATATTCAATTTTCATTGCAAGATGCCAAACGCTATTGCGGAAGTTATCAATAACGCCCTTGATGCTGGGCTGACTTAATTTCTCAATCACGGATCGCCAAAATATAATGGTCAAATTAATTTAAATGGGAAATTTCCAACCAGAAGGGAAATTGATGATCCTTTAAATTTTTAAAGGACTTCTTTAAAAATCGGGGGAATCCAATATCAAGAAGCATATTTTGTCTTGGCTTCACAAAATTTAGAAGTAATAGCTTTCATCCGATTAACGAAGTGAACTTTTTCTCCGGTTCGTGCCTAAGCGAAAAAGAAACGAGAAATTTAAAAAAAAAATTAATTTTAGATTAATCCGATGCCAGTCACTACGTTAACAGTCAGACCATTGTATGAACTTTTCTAACTCATAAACGAAGACGTCCAGTAATTTTTTTGGAAAAACATAACAACAAGATAATATCCTACGCTATGTCCAGGATGGAGGCAGCCGTTTTGTGGGTAGAAATTGTTTGTGGGGAAGCTCAAGGCCCGTATATGGGCATTAAGCTTCAAAATATGTGAGTCTCTCCAATGAAGCTTCTGAAACAATGGAGGAAAGCTCATTTGCAGGAGTCATTTTCTACCGTTCTTGTATCAAACCTTTGCTTTCCCTTTCTTGATCAGGATTACAATATAAAGGTACGCCTACCATCTGTACTTTCCAAGCCAATAACATGGAACAATATAAAAATCCAACAGTCTTTAGAAAGGAAAAAGGACTGCGGATGAATAGACCATGTGGAAAAGCATCAGGTATTCCTTATTATCTCTCAAGAAATGGAAGAAAAAGGGGATTCCCTTTCCGAACTGATAATTCTTCCAGGATAACACCGAGAATCTTCAATTCATAAAGAAAATGGGTAAAACCGATTTTTCGGAAGGATGAAGCCTCCTTCCTTGGGGAGTGAAAAGTCGAGTCAAAAAAGAAAAAATACCAGTATATAGGCGGAATAAAAAGTGCTAACAAATAGAAAAACAGGGCCAAATAATTATCAACTTCGTAGTGCAGACAGGTGAGAAATAAAACAGTTGTGGTTAATACAAATAAAGTAAGAGGTAAGGTGATAAAAAGGTGAAGGGTAAAGCACACGAACCAGGGTCGTCTAACGAAATAAGTAAATGAGACAATAAATCAGAAAAAAAAGAAAAAATGGGGGGGGGGGGATGAGAAGGGAGGTGAAAGGGGATTCAAGACCGGTTTCGACATTTCTATTCAGAACGTTCCATGTTGCCTTCTATGAGACGGTTCGACTGACCTTACTTTTTCAAGGGGAAGGACGGTTAAAGCTTATGTCGATGTCAAATCCAAATGAATTCCCGTGGGTACGTTGCAATTTTGTATAATGGATGTGCTCCTTGGTGCGTTCAGAAAATAGTCGACCCATTTCCCCCACAAATTGTGCCTCGTGGGCTTCGCTTGTGATGAAATAGGTCACGTTAGGTGGAAGGCAAGTCATGTAAAAGTCCTGCTACTCTGTGAAGAAGGAAAGAAAAGGTTTTTCCCGTTCAGGTAAGGGTGAATAGAGGTCTCACTGCATCCCGAAAATAAGGCGGGATCTGATGCTTTAATAAGTGATGAAAGGAGGGAATGGAAAGGTCTCTTTCAGTTCGAGAACATTTGGAAAACATTGTGAAGAATTGAAAGGTTGAAAGGCTAAGTGTTCTATCTGCAAAAAAAAATCCGAAAAACGGCCTTTCCGAACCCGGAAAAACTACTTTTTTTGCGGATAGACCACTTTGCCTTTCAGCCCTTCAATTCACGAATGGTGGAAATCCGGTAGTCAAATTTAACTACACAAAAAAACAGGGTCATCAGGGTATAATTTAGGTTGAAGGTAAACGGGAGGGATTTCTTTGGGTCAGAACAAAATTTATACGGTCAATAATATTTACCATTTGAAAATCCGAATCAATGATGTTGAATGGGAAGTCTTGTTTTATCAGGCAGCTTTTATCATATATCATGTTTTTTTATTTATTCACGGGGGCGTTTAGAGAAGGAATCCTCGTCCGAAAAAAATCCACCTTAGCCAAGTAACAAGACTGAAAGGGAGGAACTATTTGGATTTGGAGTAAAAATCTGTTGATAAATTCCCATTTTAATAGGCGCGGTGCGGTCAAGGAAATTCACCACATTCTCATGATAATTGTGGATGAATTTGAGGGTTGGATGAAGGGAATTCAATGTGCTCATAAAATCAATAAATTTGCCGAATCCGTGTCGCCAGAGTATAAAAATGTCATCTATGAAACGAAGCCAGAGAGAGGGTTGGAAAGAAGCATTCGCGAGCGTGGTTTTTTCAAAATTTCCCATGAAAATGCAGGCGTAGCTGCATTTGAAATCCATAACAGTTCCTTGCAATTGAAGGTAGTATGTCATTAAACCGAAAGTTGATGTTAGTCAGAAAGTCATTGATTGCGTCGGTAGGGGATAAAAGATCGGTTCTGGTTTGAGGTAGTACCTGCATGTACTGATACCTTTATTATGGGGTATAGATGTATACAAGGCTTGAACATCTTCTATGGTAAGAGCCACGGCTGGTGGTAACCCTTTTCCTGTTGATTTTCTCCAGACGTGATAAGAAATCACTTGTGTCCCAGATGAATGATGGGAAGTGGATATGCAAGCGGGGCGAGATGTAATTCGAAAAAAAAACCGAGAAATCTGGTACTGACATTGGTCTGCCAGGGGAGCCACTTTTGTGTACCTTAGGTAAAATGTAAAAAAAGTATTGGATTAGGTCTAAGAGGGAGATCGTCTTTTTAGTGGGCCTCTTTTCCTGAAAGGAAAGAGACTACTTACAGTCCCGTGTGTCAGTGCGTCCGTGCGTCGCACTTCGGTTGCCTGACAATAAATTTTTTAAAATATTGGTCTGATCAATGCGAAAATTGTCAAGTCGGTAGATGTGAACAAGATACAAGCTGAGTTCGTTTGAGGTGAATATGCACCAAAATTGGCATGGCTATTGCAAATGTTGGATTTTAAATTTGGTCACGGAGGGGAAGGCATGAGTACCAGTGAGCCCTTCAGGATGTGGACCACAATGCGCATGCGCGTACGACCCAGGCCTTGGGCGCGGCGCCTTGTCGACAACCAGAGCTGCCACTTCCCTACCAACCCTCGCGGCGGATGGATCCAACCACGTAGAGCCCTCCATCCTCCCATCATCGTTTCATGGGCACGGTTTGTCTATTTTTTTTTGCCAAAGATAAATGAGAAATTACGTTTTTGATGGTCGAAGATCGGAAAGAGATGGCATTTTGTTCAATTGGGTCACAAAATGAGGGATTTCTCAACTGAAAGGAGGCCCACTACTGGACTGGGCTTGCCCAACTAGTTTTAAAAAAAAAGTAATAAAATGTGATCACCTGCAACGTGGGGGTCAATGATTTTAGCGGCGCGAGACAGGATGCCTTAGTTGGGGCCGAATTAAGTTTCTGGTAAAGGAGGGATGGTGGACCTAAGGTGGCACGAAAGTAGGGTGCTAACCTACCCCTATCAGAATATAAAGTTCTTTTGGACTCATTCCCCCCCCCCCCCCACTCTCCCATACTAACATCGCCTAAAATCATTAACAAGAAAACGGACGATGACAAAGTAAGACAAGTGCCTGGAACAAACAACTGGTAACTTTGATAGCAGGCAGGTGTATTTTCCTTTTTGGTTTGAGCACAAACCACGAGTATTTCTCAGGACTAACCCAATATAGCAGTTCATTTGAAACCTTTCCGGCCAAGTGGGTCCACATGAACCCCATACATTTTATTACTAGCAGCTTTGCGCAGCAGCTTTTATTTCGTCCTTTGTCCCCACTTGAACCTAAGTGGGGTTGTCATGAGTGTCAAATTACGGGTTGGCAGCATTTGAGCCGCTCAGTCAGGTTTCAGCTAACTTAAACCCTCACTTATCTACTTTGGACTTCCGTAAACAAAGCACGACATTGGAATTAATTCTAATTAAAATGGACTTCAAGAGTCAAAAAGCTGCGACTCATGGTCACTTGCCACTCAGGGTGAGTTTACCCTACCCTTACCGTTGGTTAAAAAGTGCACGCTGCGGGCCAGGGCATACGAAACGGCTGAGACTCACAGGAGATATTGAGCGTGAGATGAGCCTGACTTCGACCCGCGTCGTTGGTGGCCACGCATGTCAGGTTCTGTCCGTGGTCCTTCCATCGGGCCGAAGGGATGCGAATTGTTAGGGATTCTCCGATCCAACGTTCCTCCGCTT